>APFE030530979.1:0-14747 GCA_000404065.3 Pinus taeda
TATTTTAAAGTTTATAAATTTTGGTGAATTTTATTAATTTTTAATATGTAAATTGTAAAAATTTTGGTGATATTTTTGTAGAAATATTTAGATTTCCAATGATTTTATATTAGTCAATATAATATTTAGGCGATTTTTAAGGTAAAATAAGGGTGTACTATAAAATTTGGGCGAATAATTTTAGAAAAAATGGAAATTAGCGAATCTTTTTTTTGGAAAAGGCATGGAAAATTAGCCCACCTACGAATATTAACCCTTAAAATTTTCCCTGATATTAAAAAGTAAACACATAAGTATTAGTCAACATATGTTTTCAAGAATTAATTTTAGTTAATATAATTGTATATTCAATTTTAATAAATATATAAAAATTATGACAATCTAGAAGGTTATGTGCACAAATACATCATGTCCCCCCATTCAAAAAAGGGAATAAAAAAGAGTTATGGTAATATTATATAAATTTGTAATATGCAATAAATTACAATAATCTGTGTGTGTGTGCACGCGCATGCACGTTATAGAAATGAGATTGCACAAATGTATCATGGAAGATTGTGATATTAAAAAAAAGGGAACAAAAGAGGGTTGCTTTAGAGTATAGCGTTCAAAGAGAGAAAAACAAATAAATAAATAAGAAAAATTATGTCACATTCTAAAATTTCAAATTTAATATTTTAAGAGATAATCTTATGACTTCATTGTTTATAAAATGATTAGATGTATAACAATTAATAAATTCATTATTATTTTAGTGTAAACTATAATTTGGTGTTTTTACAATTGGACTATGTATTACAAGATTCATATCAATTAATACTTCATACATTTATCATTAATAATTTATCAAAATAAAAAATCATAGGATGCAAATAATAATAAAATAATATAATAGAGTGATGGAATGTGGTGGGTCAATATTATTACTCCACTTTATATCATTATGCATTAACTTATTATATATAAGATTTCGGTATATATATATATATATATAATACGCAAATCCTCGATGGCTACAGAGTACAATAGATAGGACAAATATTTAAAAGGAGTTCCATAACCTAAGATGAGCAAGCCCCTATAATTTTAATAGATAATTTTGAGTAAGTAAAAGTACTATGAAATTCTACAAAAAAAAAAAAAAACATTATATTATAGATTGAAAGATGCACTCCTAGAATATATATAACTGAGCACTCCACCCTGTAACCCATCGACAAGAGTAAGATATTCTTCAGGGTTCAAGATCATACAACAACAAGGCTCAAATCCATTACAACAATATACACAATATGAGCTCAACATGTCATTTGTAGGAATTGAACCTAAGTAGGGAGGATAATAATCATTCCTCCCAACCACCCTAGATAAACCCAATCAACCCTAGAATATAGATATAAACGAAAAACTTAAAATAAACCCATGGATGGTGGAGAGCTGTAGGTTTTGGAATTACTAAAGAAAATTTAGGGCTTGTTACATTGAGGTTTGGAAGAGCATAATTCACCTCTAATGGAGAAAGTGAGCCATATTTCCCTAGGGAGAAGTGCCACATGAAATTCTCAGTATGACCAATGTTGATATCCAACAAAAAAATCCCGAATCTAGACCATTTTTTCGTGGACTTGGTGTACTAAATCCATGTATTGAACCATTATCTCCACCATCATTACCAATCTAGCTTTTAGGTTGGTTGAATTTATAGAGAATAGGAGGGGGAGCAGAGGTCAAAGATGTCACCTTCCAACTTCTTAAAGGTGAGGAGACTATGTATATCCATGACAACAATGCAAGTTAGAGATGGACAAGTTCGTAATGGGAAAGGGTCGAGGGAGATAGAGAACATAGAATAGTGAGAAATTATTATATAAATATATCAATAAGTAAATATATATGGAAATTAATATTAATATGACCTTTGTTGCAAATATTATGATATCATGAATACAAAAATATCATTTGTATTTCAATTATCACGAACAATTTATATAATATTGAAATATTTTTAATTACTAATTATATATAAATTTGATCCTATACTATAATATGAGTAGATAACTAGCATAAATATACATGTCCATGATATACATCTATTGCATATTAATAATAATCTATAAAGAAAAAACTATAGAAAACGACACACCAAGAAAAAAACATTAATGTTTAAAATAAATTACTTACATATATACAGGAACATTCAATGTGTTTATATAAGAAAAAAAACCATGAAATAAAATAAAGATACATTGAATGTAAATGAAATAAAGTAAAGATACATTAAATGTAAATTACAAGAGGAAATCATCTAAAATTCCTTTACAAGCAAAAATAAATAAATAATTTAGTGTATAACGCTTAAATTCACAAGTCAGAAAATTTTGGTTAACAATATTCTCTTCAAAAAGACCAATAAAAAAATTAGAAATAAAAAAAAATTTAAAATGTAAATTTTAGTAAAAACTACCATGATGTGTTTTAGTGTGTCAAAATAATAATATGCATTCATTTCACAAACAACCTAATGCAATATGATTTAGTACATTGAATTAATAAATAATATGAAAAAAATGTATATGGTTTTAAGAAAATAAAAGTGAAGTATTAAAAAAGTGACTTCGAGAAACTACAATGTAGAGAGTAAAACAATTTTAAAATCCATATCATAGTGTTGCAAAAGAGGGAGGTTCTTATTATATATGCTCAAGTCCATGGCTTTGTTTTGTTGGGTGTTGTTTCATCTTCCGAACTTATTATTTCAAGATAAAAACTATTATATAATAATGTTGTTTTGTTGTGATAACACTAAAATACACATAGTGCATTGATTTAACTCATGAATTGAGGGTATCAATGTTTGGTTTTATAAATAAGGAGGATAAATGTGAAGGTTAATTTTATTACAAAATTAAATAATTTGCCAACTTATTGTTCTCTCTCCTACTCGTAGTTTTGTTTATCTTTGCTTTCTCTCGTATTATTGCTTTCGGCTTTTAGCTGTCGGGAAAGCAGCTCATGAATTCATTTCTTTAGTGGCTTTTCATGATTTCTCGACTTGCGGTACCAATACTCCGGGCAAGTGCTAGTGCTACTGGTTTTGCTCATATACTCTTTCCTTCCGAAGTTAACTCCTGAAGTGACGTCTTTGAGTACTGGGACTCAGGTCAAGTAGTTGCGATAAGCTGTTTGCTCTTTGTCAGGTGTCGTAAGTTCCTTCTCTCCGTTAGGTTAGCTCGTTAGGTCAGTGGTTCAAGTCAATAAGCGAGGAGATGTGTTGGCACTACACAGAGAACAGTCACTTGCGGTAGTTTTGGGAAGAGAGTAGGCAGTTCAGAGAAAGATTCCCCTTTTCTTACTTAATTTACCCACTTTGAGAAAGCGTGTTGAACTCTCCAATTTAGCGGGTACCAGGGCTACTAATGGAGAACTAATAGGCCACCTTCTCAGTCTTCAATTTTCCACTTTGACTAGGGGTACACCGGGTGAGTGTATCAAATCATAAGGCCAGGTTCTCCCTCTTCAATTTCCCACGGTCGCTCACTAAGCAAGGCTAGTCATCCCAAGCCAACGTCCTCCCATCCATCCTATTCGGCCAAACCAGTCATGATATCCAAAGCCATAGCCAGTCGGCCAAAACCAGCAATAGATCCAGATAGAAACATAAGCAAAAACAGTGGTAGTAGCAGCATAAGATTAAGTCGTTGATTAAGCAGTTTATCTAGTAGTAGACTCACCAAAAATATTAATTATGGTGATGATGGTTAACGTTCATTGAGACTAAATTTTGGTTGATAGGACCTAAAGAAACGAATTATTTAGTTTGATTTAAGATTTTATTTCTATTTTCAAAAAGGTTGGATAGAAGCTTCTCGAGCTCACTGTAATTTTGAGAACGTAAAAGGCTAAGAAGGTCAGTATTGCAACAAAGATTTTGAAACTGAGATCTAATGTGGTTGTATGCTGTGCACTCTAAGAGGAAGTGATCTTCATCCTCGATGTTCGTATTCTCACAGAGATGGCAAAACCTTTCCATCCATGCTGTTTTAGGAACTACCAACTACCTGTTTCACTATGGAGCACATGAGAGTTCGTTCTAATCTTGGCTATATTAATTTTCTTCTTTGAGCTAGTTAAAACAAAGAGATACTTTTGATCTTCTAGGGTGGGGTTGATGACCACCTTATAATATCTTAATTTTCTTTTCCCTGTTAAATCTTTCTCACACCACATTTTTTCTTTGAACTTAGAAGTAACAATATTTTTAATGTTATTAATGTTTTGCAATGCAACCTCCCAATGGTTTAACTAGGCCCTGGTGTCTTTATACCAACCTTGTTTGAGCTTTAGGTGGTTCTGGTTGGAATTTAAAGCTAGCTTAAGAAGTATATGGTCTCCTATGTCATTGAGTTTGTGCTTGTACAACAGAAGCCTAGTCATAGCTAGGCTCTCGATAGGGGAAAGACCCACTTCTATAACGAAAATAAGATAGGGTGTGCTGCTTTTAATTTTGAAGTTATACGTTATAAAAACGCTTTTGGATTTGCTCAATCTTTCTCCAGGATTATCTAGAGATGCTACAACCTCAAACCTCACATCCATATAAGATAACCTGAGTGACTAAAGTTTGAAAGAGGAACTTCTTTCTATATTTCAATAATGGTAAAAATAAAATAAAAAATGCATTTAAATAAAATGCTTTTTAGTTTTTACAATATTTATAATATTGAATCAAATTTATTGCATAACATATATGTAATGATAATCAAGTATTCTTTTTTTTTCACAACGACAATGCTATATATTCTATATTGTCAATATCCATCATGTCACTTTCCATAATAATTTGGGTAGGGAGGATTTCACTTCCTCTCAACCACCAAAAATAACTCCAATTGACTTATCCATAAATATAAAATATAAAGATAATAAAAATTTACATACTCTTCATTGTTGTATTAACACCTTGATTGGAAAATATATATATATTATATATATATATATAGTATATATATATATATATAATAACAAATTGCAATGAAAATGATTCATAAGGAAATGAAATGAGTCCAAATCATCCACTCCCAACAAAACTTTATGGAATTCATTATTAAAGTGGTCAATTTCACATAATATCTTTAACGGCTAGTCCCTTTTGAAGGGCCTTTTTGCTTTTTGGCTTCCATTTCAGCCTGCAGCAGCAGCAACAAGAAGACAAGACAAATGTTAAGGTTTTATTTTTAGCAATTGAAAGTTGGTAAAGTTGTACGTAGTCATTTAAATGTTTAACCTAGTCTATGTTTAACTTAGTTATATTTAACTGTAGACATTTTATATTGAAAAAATTTAGTTTATATTTAAATAGACATTTTATATTGAACAAACACTAGAAAATTTTATGGATTAATATTTGCATATAGGTTAATTTTCTAATCTTAGGGGTTAATATGTGTATATAGATTAATTTAAAAAAAAAAAAAAATCTCAAAAAAAATTAGCCCCTTTTTATAAAAATGTTTTACCCAAATTTTATAGCATAAAATTATTTTATCTCAAAAATCATTAAAATTTTATAGAGACTATATAAAATTATTAGAAATTTGAGTATTTCTACAAAAACATCACCAAACATTTTATAAATGATATATCATAAATTAGTGAGATTAACTAAAATTTCTAGAGATTAAGATATATTTCTATCCTTAAAATTTTCTCCTAATTAACTTCTATATTTTGCAAATTTTAATAAAATATAGAAAAATATAAAATATATATTTGTAAAAAATATAATATAAAAAAAAATATAATCATTATTAATAAAAATGTGTACTTTGATAGGGACAAAAACAGATTGATATTCATTATTTAGTATGTGTAAACTTTATTTTTTAATTTTAAACCTGTCAGGTTATTTAAAATTAAACATATTCAAAATGTATTTTTTAATAGATATATTAATTACTAAAATATAACGTAAAACCGGAGGATATGTGTTTGATTTAAATAACCCTGAGGATTCAGAAATGAAATAAAATTTTCTGCACCCTTAAAAGCATTCAAATATATCTAAATTCTGAATTGAATCACATATATAGAAAGCATTCAAATATATCTAAATTCTGAATTGAATCACATATATAGAAACCATGTGGAAAGAAATAGGTTTAGTCCTTACCGCTTTAATCACCCTTTCAAATGATTCATGCCCATGTTTTGCAATGTAGCGATCAACTGCAGCTCTCGCAGCAGGGTTCATCTTTCGAAACACCTGCTTTTGCTCGAGTGTTAGACTTGAACTGGGATGATATTTGCTCACAAGCTTTCTAATGTACTTCTCATATATGTATGCTGCTCCGTTGAACATTGGTGAGACCAGCCAGAATGACAGAACCAGTTTTACATAAGGCCAGATGGGTATCCTGTCACACATACATGGAATTTCAGTTTCGTCTTCAATAATTCTGTAGCGTACACTTTACAATCACTATAATTGAGCAGCCAACTTTAATTTCAATGGAGAAAAGACTCCTCTCAGATATCTCAAATTGTTTTATAAAGAATGAGGTAAGGGTAGCTTACCAGGCTAGAACTTTATAGAAAGAGAGCTCAAAAAGGGTAATCAATGAGTATAGAATCCAGTAAGTAAGCCATTGTTGGTCATCCAGCTCAGAAGGACTTTCGATTGCTCTGATTGAGGCATATCTGTACAGAGCAACATGTTCCATATATTCACTTATCAATTAATTATGTACTTGAATTTGTCTATTAAAATTTATTGAGATGTACATACTCTATTCTTTAGATGAATTTGTTTATTAAAATTTATAGAAATGTACGTACTCTATTCTTTAGATGAATTTGTTTATTAAAATCTATGGAGATGTACATACTCTATTCTTTTCTTTTTAAATTTGATCCTATAATCCATGTTCTTAAAGAAATCTTCACATACATACACATCCCTTGCTTACTGTGAACCATTACGGTAAATGATCAAAGTTCATAACGTACATAGGAAGCTGGATTCTGCAAAAATGAAAAGGAAAATAGCATCACCCTTAAGTAGGAGACTTGGTAGGATTTGTAGTACTTACAGAGGATAAAGTAGCATCACCACTGGCCTGGGTCATTAAAAACAAACACAGAAAAATGAAAGAAAGTTAATTAGGTAATGAAATCCAAAACGGTCAGTTGTATTACAATACTTGCTTCGAAGACAGCCCTAAAACAGAGCAGAACATTACATTTACTATCCAATTCATACACAGTTAATTTCAAATCAAGGGCTTTCTGTGCTAGAGCTAAAGCTGCCACCAAATGTCAATTCTCTGGGTGAAATGCTACTTAGGAATATAGCCAACATAGGCCTTAATGTTGATATGCACAACCAAACCAAGAGAATCCAAATTAACAATATGACTTACAAGAACAACTTACCTCAACCATTAAAGTGTCCAGACTTGAGGGAATTACAGATTCATTGACATCACATTTCATCCAGATATAACATTATGCAAACCTCATTACTCTCTGGTTCTCGAAGGATTCAGGCAATAGATGAATAAAAACAAAAGAGTGATATGCTTACCCGGCAAATGTATCAGAGTGCCTTGCAATTG
Organism: Pinus taeda; assembly: GCA_000404065.3. Taxonomy (NCBI): domain Eukaryota; kingdom Viridiplantae; phylum Streptophyta; class Pinopsida; order Pinales; family Pinaceae; genus Pinus; species Pinus taeda. Next base: position 7,614 of record APFE030530979.1, read on the forward strand.
CTCCAAAAAACCCCATCAGGAAGTGGAAGTGGAAGTGGAAGTGCTACTGCAAATCAAATTCTTGCTGAGAAAATGAAGTTGTTGTTGGAGTTTGCAGGTGTTATCTGGGAAGACTGTGAGTGCAGTTTATTAATACAAGTGGCACAAACGAAAAAATGATGGTGGGTATGAATTCATCGGCCGTTTTCTTTATTGTCGGTGTAGCGTTGCTTGAAGCTTAGTTTTTGGCAAAGCAAACGTGATCGAAAAGAAAAGAAACGAAACAGAGCCATCACCGCCATAATGGTGTCGCATATTTCCAGAGCAAAAGAGATGAGAATAGTGTGAGTGGCTGTTCAAACCAGTTGAGATGCTTCGACATTCGTTTTTGTGAGTACACGCCTTCTCTGTGGATCGGATGCCATGCGCTTTAGGACTATTTATTGAGAAACTGCTTTAAGGTTAGAATCTTTAAGGTTAGAATTTGATATGAAGTCGATTCAAAAGTAGAATTTCTCATGCATTCAATGTTTGGTGGTGTGATTTTACTCTTTTAGTGCATGCAAAAAAATATTTTTCCATTTTCAGAATTAACAAAGGATTTAAAAAAGATAAATTTCCTATTCGTCATTTTGCAGCCTTTGATAATGTTACAATTAGTTAGGTTGTAGTTAGTCATCCTTTTGACAATAGCTTTGAAAAAGTTGGAGGTTTCCTAAAAATTCACATAGTTCATATCTAGAAATATTATTACATTTGATAATATTGGTGAACTATGATTGAGGAAAAAGTGTTGGCCTGCTTATGATGAGCCAACATGTTGTTATACGTTATAGTGTTTTAGGAAAGGCAATCCAAGAAGTCCAAGTTGGCTGGCATGTTGCATGGAGCCACTACTTTATCTACCAACTCCCTGTTAAACTTGAATTGTTTCAACTCCCTGTTAAACTTGAATTGTTTCATATTGTAAACATTGGCTCATTGACTCCACCATGAAATAGAATAAAAATGCTTGAAGGGTGAATGAGGTGGCTTGGCAAAGGTGATTCAATGAATGACTCCTTGTGGAGAACTTAGACCTATCTAAGCTTCATTGCTAGTTCTAGACATCTATGCTACATACATTGGGTTATAAGGTATTGGTGAAGCACCATTACACACATAATCTAATTCATTCAATTCTTATATATTAGACTCGTTTTTTTTTTTACCAAAAAGAGTATTTATATTATATAAATCCTAGTCTCGCTCACAGAAAATGCATCAGGAATTACATAGCAACTTCTTCAAAATTTCTATCACTTTTCTCTTATCCAAGAGATATACTAAATTTTCCAGAGGAGCATACTGCTAAGCGAAGTAAATAGGGTTTTTGTAGGTGTATACCTTCTAGACTTACCCCAACATAACACAACATTTACAAAAACACAATATTTACAAAACATAAAATGATTGATTGATAGTAAAGTCCTTGATGACTATCAACCTGATCTCATGAGCTAATCTGCAGTGGGTGAAATTAATTTTTGATTCATTGGGCTCCATTAAGGGATAATTGAAGGCCTAATTTGGCCACTGATGTGCAATTCTTGTGTGTTCAATTTGCATCCATCATTAGTAAGCTTGTTCGCTTCTTTTTTATGGTCCCATAATACATGAAAGTATGTTATTGATGGAATGTATTTTACCATTTTCCATGCTCTTTTCATGATATTTTCCATATATTTTTCCTTCGACACTAAGCCTTTAACTAAACCTTGCAAAATAAGCAGGGAGTCTCCCAAGAATGTGAGCTCTTTCACCTGCTTTTCTTTGGCAACCAAGAGACCTTGATAAATACCATGAATCTCTGCTTGATTATTTGTCACATGACCAAGTCCCCATGAGTACCTGAACACTTTGTCATCCTCGAGTCCATAAAGAGCCCCTCCCCCTCCTGCCACTCCTGGATTTTGTTTAGATGTCCCATAAAATAGAGAATCCATTCTTGTCTACTATTCTTCCAAGTTATGAATTCTACATCTATCATTCTAAGCTTTCAAGATTCTCCCATCTTTTGTTGATTCCAACTAGTTTTTGTGGCGTGGTATCCTTACCTACCAATTTACTAAGCGATACTTGTTTGTTTGATTCAACTCTTTCATAGGGGAGCTATAATCCTACTTTTGAGCTTCAAATTCAGCACACAGTGATAATGCTTTAATTGTAATGCTTTGGGGAGGAGTAACTTTTTATTAAAGATTACATTATTCATGGAAAACCAAACTTTCCAGCATATAAAGTTTGGAATGGATTCCCAATACATTTTGAGAACATGTTTCAATATAAGATTGCCTTTGTAATTGTCCATGAGGAGAAGAATTCTTGTAGAGTAGAGGGCCATTTGACCCTACTGTGGAGAGGAGATGTTGCCTTCATCCATACCTTTTTTTTATACTCACATTCCAAAAAAACATGAGAGATATATTCCATTTGCTTCTTGGAGAGAGAACACCTTGAGGGGCCATGGATGCCTCTCTTGCTGAGGTTCTTAGCTATCAAGATTTTCTTATGTACAAGGAGGCAACTAAAAGAAATCACTTTTGGTCTTCCGTAATTTTTTCCAAATGTTGAGCTTTGGAGGCATGTTGGACTAAAAGAGAAAATTCGCATAGCTTTTCTTGACTGAATAATTTAAAACATTCCAACCATTTTGATCTTCATCCTCCTTTCTCCAAGGTGCAATCTAATGAGCCGTTCACGGAGCTTGGAAACCAAGCAATGGAGATTTGGTGGAACATTACTTAAGTTCTAATTCATCCAATTTCCATATTTTTCCAAATCAGAGATGTTAAACAATGTAAATTTGCTTTGAGCACAAAATTATTCTCACAGGGGAAGGAATTTAGGAAATTGATCAAGACATTGCTCATCCATAATATTATCAATCCATATATTAATATTGTTTCCATTTCCTAGCTTCCAGTACATCCCTGAGCAGATGACGGGGGATGCTGAAAAAAATAATTTCTATATTAATGAACATCCTTTCATTATTTGGATGTATTCTAGGCATCGAGCTCTTTCTCCTTGAATATATTTTTCCTTCAAGATTTCTTTCCACCAATCTTCTTCTTGGGTGACAAATCTTCAAACTAGTTTTTCTCCTATTGTCTTATTCGTTAGAAATGGATCTTGCATTCCCAAACCCACATAATTTTTAAGGGCCTTCACGAGATCCCAGTTAAGCAAATGGAAGTTTTGGAGTTTTCTTTACCACCTTCCCCTAGGAATTTGCAAGTTTCTTTTGCTAAAGATGATAGGATGCTCTGTGGAGCAAGAAGAGCTAAGAATATGTATAAAGGGAGAGAAAAGAAAATTTCATTGATAAGAAAAACACACGCAACAAGGTTGATCCCTTCAGCTCCCCAAGAGGAAAATTTCCCTTTAAATTTTGCTAGGACTCCTTCCCATGCTTGGGATGAATGTGATTTCAAGCATATTGGAATTCCTAGATATTTGAATTCCTTCAATGACTCAACTATTTGAAAACCCAAAATTCTTCCAATTTGTCTTTGCTTCCTTAATGATACATTCCATGTATAAATCTAAGATTTCTTTAAGTTTGTTTTTGTTAAACATGTTGAGATTGCAACAAGATGATGGAGCTTAGTGAAAAGAGTCGCCTTCACTAAGTGGGCCCGCAGGCTATTTTTGGCGCAAGTCTATTTTTAGACTATGTCTATTTTTAGACATATGGATCATGTCTATGGATTGCAGGCTGCTGTTTATGGATAATTGATCAAGTTGGGAAAAAGAATAGATGGACTTCTATTTTTAGACCACAGGGGAGTGACACCACAGCGGAGTGACTGCTCAGTCTAAATATAGAACAGTCAAATATTATTAGCTCATAATAATATTTAGACTATAAACTTTGTCTTATTCTCTTGGAGCACTTCAGGATGAGCTACGGATGTGGTACAGGCAGATCCCAGAAGGAAATACGTGGTTACGTATGGGATGACTAATATTTGCATGCAGGACTTCAGTTAGAACTCAAGTGAGTTGAGTTTAGTGGACTGGAGGTGCAGTTGATGGAGTTGTGTTCAGTTTAGCTTTGTTAAACTAGTTGTATTTAGTCTAACTGGAAAATAGACTAGAGATGAGTTGGGTGAATTAGTTATTAATAATTCACAAGTTATTAACTCATAATACAACTAATGAATACATCAGTTAACTCAGTTGCATGTCAGTGCATGTTCAGTTCAGCAGGGACAGGTGTTAGAAAATCAGATTGCTATCAGTTGTGACTATAGTTGTGCATCAGATCTTGCACAATCAAGGGATTGAGTATGCCAATGAGTTTGCTCATGTATTTGCCCACATTGTAGCTTGTGCTCATGTGATTTTACCAAGTAAATACGTGGTTGCCTTGGAATTATCATCAGTTCTTGAGTAGGTATTGAGCAGCGGAGGCAGGCAAGCAGCAAAGGAGATTTGAGCCAGTGATTGATTCAGATCTGAGCTGTATTGTGTGTAACAGAGGTGGAGATACTTGTGAGAAGTATTATGCTGTGTAATGTTACATGACTCAATCATTAATATAGAGATAGTTGGGGTTTTTAGCGAGATGCTTTCCCCGGGATACATACTGTGTTAATGTGTGAATGCTCTTGATGTTTTATTGTTATTGATGCTGCTATATTGATGATCAACGTAGAGGAGCTTATGTATTGTGTATGTTTTCCGCAATAGTACATGATCAGGATAATCTCTGTTGAATATGTGTTAAATTATTCAAAATTTCGACATGGTATCAGAGCCGTTGATCATCAGATATACTATTCAGGAAGTGTTTACATTCTATTTCTCTAGGCAGAGCCTGTAATCGGGCCAGGTAGCCTCTGGATTCATCCTTCTTTTGGAAGGTGAGATATCAAGTGAATGCCCATACAGTCGATCTCTGTACGAGAAATATTTTGTTCTCACGAATTCTAGATCGGAAGCAGTTGAGTTTGGAGCTGGTGGAATTCGAATTTGCAGTAGTGTTGTTGAAATGTCTTTCAACAGATTGAGAATGTTATTCCAAAGCAAGAGCGACTTGGCGCTCAAGGATAAACTCAGTAACAATAGGTATGAGAATGGATCTTCATCCAAGGTATTTGATGAAGATTGTGCTTTGGCTGCCAAAGCAAATAAAGGGAAGAGCAAGAAAGCTTCTCAGTCTGGTGCGAAAGGCAAGAAGCAGGATATGTCCAAGGTGAAGTGTTTTCACTTTCACCAGCACGGACACTATGCCACAAATTGTCTGCAGAAGAAGAAGAACAAGCAAGCTGCTGGATCTGTAGGGGGAGAGGCCTTAGCTTCTCAGTTTGAGCTTGATTTTTCATTGATCGCATGCTTTGTTTCAAGTGTGATGGGATCAGTGTGGTTCTTGGATAGTGGTGCGTCTTTTCACATGACGGGAGATAGAGATTTGTTCTCTGATCTGGAGGACAAAGATCTTGGAGTGCACATCGAGATGGGCGATGATGGTAGATACAGTGCGACCGGTATTGGTACCATTTCCTTTGAGAGGGAGTCTGGTAACCCTTTGTATTGAAGGAAGTCATGCATGTTCCAGGATTGAAAAAGAATCTCATCTCAGTGGCGATGTTAGAAGACAAGGGGTATGATGTTGTTTTCAGCGAGGGAAAGGCTTTCCTGCGCAGCAAGACAACTGGTGAGACCCGGAAGATAGGGGTTCGAGTGAGGACCCTTTATCAGTTGCATGTAGATGGATGCGCAACAATGGCAGGCAAGGCAGAAGGATTGGTGAGCCGGGATGATGGCGAGTTGTGGCACAGGAGATTGGTCACCTTCACCATGGAGCCTTGAAGATACTGTAGCAGATCACTACAGGGCTTCCTAAAGGCACACTTGCGCAGTCAGATCAGTGCAAGGGGTGTACTTTGGGAAGTTTGTGAAAGCCACCTTTCACGAGAAGAATAGTCGCGCCACGACGATCCTTGAGAGAATTCACACAGACGTGTGTGGACCTTTCTCAGTTGTTTCGACAGCAAAACACAGGTATATGTGATTTTTGTTGATGATTTCTCTCGTAAGTGCTGGATCTTCTTCATGCAGAAGAAGAGCGAGACATATTCAAAGTTCTGTGAATTCAAAGCACTGGTCCAGAAGGAGTCAGGGAAGAAGGTGAAGGCTCTTAGGAGCGATAATGGTGGTGAATACATCTCGGACGAGTTCAAGGATTTCTGCAAGGCAGAAGGGATTCGTAGAGAGCTCATAGCTCCACATAACCCACAGCAGAACGGGGTAGCTGAGCGGAAGAACAGAACGATTGTGGGTGCTGCACGGGCAATGTTGCATGATCAGGGCCTAACCCTTCACTTGTGGGTGGAAGCATGCAATACAGCAGTTTATGTGCAGAACCGTTGTCCTCATAGGATACTTGGCATGAGTACACCTGAGGAGACTTATTCTGGTAAGAAGCCTGATCTTTCTCATTGGAGGATTTTTGGTGCTAACGTTTACATGCATGTGACGAAGGAGGCCAGAAAGAAGTTGGAGCCGACTGCAGAGGTTGGGATATTTGTGGGGTACACTGATACGCCCCCACAACTATCGTGTGTATTGTCCAGACAGTGGTAAAACTGTTGTGCGACGGGATATAAAATTTCAGGAGGAGAAAGCCATGAAGTGTTCGCTTGAGAGGGAGCTACACTTGCATGCAGATGAGGAGCTATTAGTTCCTAAGGATGAGCTTCAGGACGTGGATCAGCCACAGGACGAGTTTCATGGAGTGGAAGAGACCACTCATGCAGCGCCAACCATCAGAGGGCGAAAGCGCTTGACAGAAGCTGAGCGACTGGCTCAAGATGCAGAGAAAGTTGTAGGAACACCTACAGCCCAACGCAGGCAGAGACAGTCACCTGATCGGTACACTGGATACATGGCTCTTATGAGCAAGTGTGTTGTGACTGAGCCATCCTCTTTCGAGAAAGCTGTGGAGGATCCCGCATGGGTAGACGCCATGGTGGAAGAGTATGATTCAATTGTCAGAAACAGTGCATGGGAGATTGTCCCAAGACCGGAAGGGAAATCAGTGGTGGGTTCGAAATGGATCTACAAAGTGAAGCAGGCAGCTGACGGGAGTGTGGAGAAGTACAAGGC
>APFE030530983.1:0-41695 GCA_000404065.3 Pinus taeda
CTTGCAGCAACATTTCTTCAACTTGAACTATGATTTCGTGTTGTGGGCTTGCCTGCGACAAGTCGCTTTCTATCGACATCAGCACATTATCTAGAGAGTTGACTTAGAATCGTCAGTACCTTGGAGTCTGCATGCATCAATGGCAGGTTTCTCGCCTTCGACGTCAGTTTTCATCATTGACTTGCGATCGAAGGATTCCATGAAATGTTCGACATCGACTCATCCATTCACATCTCATGGATTGTGCTGGGTACTTTGAGAACCACTAACATTACTGGTGGTCTCTCTCACGCTTGTTAACAGTTTACATCATTGACTGGTAATCAAGTGGTTTCTACCATGTTCGACATCGACTCATCATTTATTCGCATGGCTAGAATCGTACCATTTTGGGAAGTAGAAATGAAGACCCTGGATCTAGTTTCCACCATCCAGGCTGCGAGGAGTTTTGTACAAATTATATAGTAGACCAATTATAAATAGATGGTTGCGTCCATACTGTGTCTACATGAGTCTATGATTAAGATGTACTACGAAATCATTCCTGTATCAGAGTAGTAGTTAGTCTGTTAGTTAAAGTTTTTGATCTGAGCATGGGAATGCCTACCTCAGCAATGATATAATCTTATACATGTATTTTGTGTTGAAAATTGCAGGTTCTGACTGGGCTCTCCACAAGATAATCCTTGAAATGATAAAGTACTTCACCCTTCCTAGATGATATAAAACCCTAATCTATTACAGGCTTCACACTTTAGGGGGCAATCTGTTACACTAAGATTTGTCACCATGATTATTTGCAGTTAGTATGGATCCATCAAAAGTCATACTATCCTCCTTGGCAAGCCTCATACCTCTGCTCTCCATGTCAAACTTCAAGAAAGAGAGAAAGTCTTTAAAAAACATATTTATCTCTGGGTACGCAGTTTCTCTCATCCTTACCTGCGTGTACGCATCCCAAGTTCACAATACCTGTGTCCTTGCACGCTCTGTATGTAAAGGGGTGGGTGCATACTCCAATAAAGTTCAAAAGGCACGAGTTTGATCTTAAAAAAGTTACTTGTGGTCAAATCTAGAGCATTCTAGAAGTTTGTTTGACGTGTATTGAGCGCCTCCAGATGGTTCATGTATCCCTACGAAAGAGGAACTTATCCCATCAAGAGAGGAGCTACCCCATCCAAAGAGCGGCTTATCCCATTGATGATGGACCTGATTAACTTCCTCTAGAGCATTATTGGGCTAGAGGAGGGAAGGTTGAAAGCTGAATATTCCAAAGGGTAGATGCTGCTAGAATTAGGACTTCCTTGTAGAAGCTTGTGAGGAGAGATTCCCTTCCTTTCTTGTTTCATTTTGAAGTGGGTGAGCTTATCAAAGTAAAGGAAAACTCTTGCTGGACCCTGGGAGGAACTTGCACAACACCAAGGCTCAGGTTGTAATGGTTTCTGTTGTTTCCTATTAATACAAATAAGTCCATTCTTCTCAACAATTTTTTATTAATGAGTTGTTTCATATACTCCTTGGTTTGTATGTTGAATATGTTTTATTTTATGAGATATTCAGGTGCTATTTAATCGTTTGATTGTTAGTGAATGCAGGTTTCGGAGAGAAGGAGGAGCTCATCTGGATCGACGAGACTAGACTACTACAACAACGTTCGACTACAGGTAGGATCTAAACACTTGATTTCTTGTATGGTAAATGCATATTTAGAGAAGGATTGTTCTTAATTGTCTTGTTTGTCACTAGAAAGCCTTAAGCTTCTAGGGAGGTTGGTTTTGTCCGCAAGATTAACTCTTTCCGCATGACAGCTATAAAATTAAAATTAAACAACATTTCCAAATTTTCAAGCTTTTCCTCTTTCCTATTGAAGTTGGAAGCAAAATCTTTCATCACTTCTTCGTTAAACTTTTGGAAAAGATGAATGAAATTCCACCAGCTAACCTGTTGGGAAAGAGATAGATATTCATCATGGGTCTCAATAATGCCACTACCAACTCTATATTGATTACAAGAGACATGGTCACCAAACTAATGGAATATCAATCGGGATTGATCTGGATAGGAGGAAGAACAAGCGAATGAAGTTCTAAAACCTAGAAAATTTTTAGAGTAGAGAAATTCATAACATGAAATTATACTAGAGAAAATGCAGTGGATATACCTTATGGCATGACTTAGGTATATGGTACACACAATTTTTAGAATGTACCAAAGAAAAATAATGGTCGCTGGAGGACATGCTAAGCTATAGGTTGAAGTTATGGCCACAAACTTCAATGCAAACAAATGTCACAAGGTGTGATTTCCAAGTCAGTTATGTAGTGCCAATTTAACTAAGACAAATCCCACTTAATCCCTTTCACACTGCCAAACATTATTTCAGGCATGAAAACCCGAGGAACTATGATATCAAATTTTTTTTGCACATAAATCCATATGTTATATCATTGAAGGTGATTCAAATAAATTATAATTGCAAGTATAATATCACCATAGGTTTAACAATCCCAATATTATAAATAACCAGGTTTTCCATGGTCAGAAAGAACTTTGAATCAAATGTATATTATTATATTATATAATGACCTGCAAATGGTACATTGTCCATTGTATCAAAATAATGCCAATCATTATGACTTATGCATCTGAAAATCATGACAAACTAACATATAAACATTTAAACCATTTTCCAGAACCATGCAATCTCATGTTAATGTATAATGTGAAATAAATAAAACCCATAAAAAGTTAACACTGTATTATATAAGAATGTGACCTTTTTTATAGCCAATAAATCAATTTTCTTACAAGACATATTTAAATCCAATGAAATTCATAAAAACCTATTGAAATGCAACATGATCAATATTTATATAAGGGAATGGAATGAAAATATATACACGAACCATAATCTAGACTTTCATAAAAGAGTTTGGATATGTTATTGAAATTTGTAACAACATAGGATAGCCACAAGAATATAGGTTACATCACTGCTATAGAACCAAGATAAATAACCAAAATCCACATATTAAAGACAAGAATAAAATTTTGGTCAGAACAAATGATAGTCACAAACAAAAAGGTTTTATTAAAGTCTAGATTGAATACATACTTCAAATGTTAATAATGAAAATCCAAAGAAAAATTCAAATAAAAAGAGAGGGGCCCATATCATTTTGAAAATGAGAGGGGAGTGAGTTGGGTAGTGAACAATTGGTGACTTTCTAGAAAGATCAAACATTATTAGAAAAATAAATGCCAAAAGAATTTGGAAATGATTGATGTAGCCCTACTTGAATACCATTATTCTAAACTTAAGCCCCTGTTTGGCCGCACTGAGTCCTTCGTGAAAGAATATGCATCCTTCATTAAGGAGCTTAAGGATATTAAGCTTAGCCCCAAGGACATTCTTGTCAGCTTTAATGTGGTCTCCCTTTATACTTACATCCCTATAAAGGAGGCCTTGGAAGTGATCTATCGCCTAATAGATCCCAATATCGTGCATCTGGTGGAGATCTGTCTCACTTCCACGTTCTTCTGCTTCGATGGTGAATTCTTTGAACATACTTGTGGTGTTGCCATGGGTTCCCCTCATTCCCCTATTGTTGCGAATCTTTTTACGGAAGATTTTGAAGCCAAAGGTTTATCCTCAGCTCGTCTTCTTCCTAAGCTTTGGAAAAGGTATGTGGATCACACTAATGTCATCTGGCCCCATGGCCCCGAGGCGCTGGATCAATTCTTTAATCACCTCAACAGTCGATCCTCTGCCATTAAGTTCACCATGGAAAAAGAGGTCAATGGTTGCCTCCCTTTCCTGGATATTCTTATATCTCAGAATAAGGATGGATTTCTCTCCCACTCTGTGTTTCGAAAGAAAACGCATACTGAGCAGTATCTTCATGTCGATTCCCATCATTTCCCTGCTCAAAAGTTGGGTCTTCTTAACACCCTCGCTACTCATGCCCTTAGGATCTCTGATTGTGAGAGCTTTGTTAAGGAGAGATCCCATCTCCTTAATGTCTTTGTGGAGAATGGATATAGTAAGCACCTAGGTTAGAAGGATTTCTGTAAAGCCTCTAAAAGTGCATTAATTAGGAAAGAGCCTAAAGAGCGCCGTCTAGGTGTCCATTTGCCTTATGTCCAAGGAACCACGGACAAGATTGCTCGGATCCTTAAAAGGTATGATATTCCCTCAACCTTTAGGCCCCTCAACACCATTCGCAATTCCCTCAGATTGGTGAAAGATCCCGTTAACCCTAAGGACATGAAGGGTGTCTACTTGATCCCTTATTCATGTGGGACCCCCTATATTGGGGAAACAGGGCGCTCCATCCATCAAATGATCTGTGAACATGCAGCCGACCTAAGACATCGGAGATCCAAGTCTTCGGCTTTAGCGGAGCATGTAGAAAAGACCAAGCATCAGGTGTGTATTGAGGAGGCCAAGGTGGTTGCCAAAGTTGTCAGTTCCATCATCGTAAATTTAGGGAAGCTATTGATATTGAAAAGAGGCCGAGCAATCTCAATAGAGATGATGGCTGGAAAATCAGTAGGTGCTGGATTCCAGCACTCTCTTCTTAGTCGGTTTTTCTGCCCTCTCCTTGGTGTTGAGCTCTTTTTATTTATATATATTTTTTTATTTTAATATAATTTATTTATTAGTTATTTATCTCTATATTTAATTTTTAATTTTTCTCCTCGCTTATAATTATATTAGTATATTATTTAAACTAACAACCTAATTTATAATAAATATAAAATATCTGATAAGATAATTTAATTAATTAAATAAATACCTTTTTGAACTAACCATTATAATAAATTCATTTATTTTATATAGTGTTTTGATCTTATAACTTTAATTTAATTATAATATACAATATTAATAAATAAATAAAATAAATACTTTTAACAACCCGCTATAATATAATAAATTAATAAAACTAAACTAAATAGATGGTTATTATTGTTAACCTGAAGGTTTTTGAGCATTAAATAAATTGTTCTCGGTTCAATTAATAGTAAAATAATTTTAAAGTAATTAAAATTAAAAATAAAGATAGAAAGATAGGCTTAAAAAATTCAATAAAGAAAGGTGTGCATGAATATTATGTGATAAGAAAATTTAGTAAATGTATTTAGTGATGGTGTAGTGAGTTAGTGATGATTTTGTGAGTTATTTAGCATATTTGAGTAGATTAGGTATATTTTTATTTCACATATTTTTATCTTGTATCATTGTCATGATACTTTATTTAATATATTTTGAAGATATAGAAATTCAAATGAATATATAATTGGATGAGAAATTTTAAATTTAGTTCTAAAGGTTCGGACTTTTTATAGTATGATATGCTTATTTTTAATACATTTTAATATCAAATCAAGGGAAGATGTTATTATATTAAAGAAATCACTTATGTTTTAAAGTCAATCTTGAAATTGACAAAGTTTTTAATGTGCAGTGAATTGTTTAATTCTTAAATTCAGGCACTCCAAAACTCAAGAAATCATGTATATATGATTGCAATCCAACCTTTCACCCATAAATAATAAATCTATTTCAGAAAAATAAAAAATTAGGATAGAAGAATGTGGTGTAGAATATTATAATGACTATGAATAATATTAGTTGTTTTATAAAAGACACCATAGTATGTTAGGGGTAGGAATATGTCAGTGGGTAATAAGACATCTAGTTGGCATTTTAGAATATAAGAGGAAACTTTGAACACTCATGGTAATAAAATATATAGCCCCAATCAATTAGTCTGGGGAATTCTACATTTATAGTACTCTTAATGTTCATGGACAAAAACATAAGTTATTGAAATTGGACATGATGTAGCTATTAAGAATTAATAACTTATGTGGATGGTTTTGAGTGAATAAGGATGTTAGACACACTCAACATAGGTGGGATAAGGAGGAAGACTGACCTTGTCACTTAGATGTTAAAGTAATTGAAGAATAAGAAAACAAGCAATAGAAATGAATAATTCTAACACTAAAGACCTAGATTCTACCAAAAAAAGCTGGCTTGTCATAGATAAATCTTGAATGAAATGATTTTATCATTAACATTCAATCAAATTTATATGGGGATATGAGCCTTTGCTTCATATTCCAAGTGTTTTCTCATATACTTTTTATTTATTTACAATTTGTATGAAAAAACCCAAAGGAATATGTCCAATATCATCCCCATTAACTCAAAATGTTGTTAGTGAGCTAGCATAAATATCGTTTTTCCAAAATTTTCTCTTCTATGTGGTTTGTTGAAGATGTACGTAATTTGCTCATTAGTGGAAAATTATCTTTAATCTATAGTCTTGTACCAAACAAAATATTGAATCAAATGATACCTTTTTTTTATGTGTTTGGTTTGATCATGGGATCAAAAAATTTTGGCCAACTTGATTGAGAAGTTTTGTCAATGATAAGAGTATAATATCCTTTGTTGCTTCTATAATTGCCACCCATTATTTCCTTGTCATATAATATGTTATAACTAACCATTTATGTGACTTCTAAGAGAAATTTGTTGATCAAAGACTCAAGATATTTCCTAAAGTAGACAATCCATTTTCTTTGATATATTCAAAGATTGAATCTCAATATCCAATTAGAGGAGATAAATGGGTGTATTCAATTAGTCCCATTTGAGTCACTTCAATGCCCAAGTCATAGTGAAGGTGTCCCAAATATTTCACCTTAAGGCCCTTCCTCAAATCTTCCTTTATGGGTTCAATATAGTATTCATTATTCCTAGTTATCAACAAATCATATACATATGCCACAAAATATACACTATCTTTTCGGTATTTATTAACAAAATAAAGGTGCATCATTAAGATTAAAGTGTTTGATATTTACTTTATGAAGATGCTAAGTTGATTTTTCATATTAGGCTATTGATGGTTGTTTTAGACAATATAAATAATTGATGAATTTACATAAATTTTGTTATTTTCCCTTCACAACAAAACCTTCCAACTAATACATGATGGCTATCACTTTCAAGTATCCATTCAATGAGATATTATTACAAACCTTTTGATGAAATTTCCATCCACTCTAAGCTGCCAATGTAAAGAGAGTTTAGATGGTGGCCCATTTTGCTATAGGGGGAATTCGCTTTATAATCAACAATCATATGTAACATAAATTCAATTCAATTCAAAATCATATGAAACATCCATATCATCTATATCAACTGAATTGGAATTGTCTAAGTCACCTTTATCTTGTCTAGTGGAACCTCTAGTTCCTATCTTTCTAACCTAATCAAGATGAACACTTTCAAGTGATTTAGTGAGCCATTTTGGGTATACTTTTAAGATGGTCAAGGTTATTCCATTGATTGAGATAGGGTTTAATCAAGGTTTATCCTTCCAATCCCTTCAATCACATCCCTTAAGGGGGCTTCCTTATCTTAAGAAGTGCGTGAAACATCATCATGGGGAGACATTACTTCAAAAGGAAATTCCATGGATATAAAAAATATAGTGATCATCCCTTCAAGATGTGGAATCTCATTATCAAATTTATGATATGATTTTACATGATTGAATCTATCCAAATGATCAATTTTCCATTCTAATACAACTATCAAAGGCTAAAGAGAAGGAATCATCATCTTTCAACTCAAGGTTGAAGAGTTTGACCACCAATTGGATAAGATATAATTTAGAGTGTGCAGCCATATTTATATTTCAACTTCTTTAATGAGTCATAAGAATTTGTAATGGAAACTAAATTACGACTCACAATTTTGCTTACAAAATCAACAATCATGGCATAGGCTTTATTGTCCTTTCTCTCCAAAATGGCTATATCCTAACATGATGTGGTCCTAGTAGGTTAATTGGTTTCCTCTCCTTCATAGATGCATTTAAACAATTCATTTAAAATGACAATGTTCCTTATCTTTGTAGGTTTAAAGTTTTTCCTACTTAACTTTGTCATCTCCTTCATGAATCTGATTAAGCTTTACCCACACATCCTTATAATACTTTCAGTGTATAACCTTTGCAAGTCCTTATTGACTAAGACCAAAGAGAATGGAATTCTTGGCTTTACCATTACTTTCATATATCAGTGGGAGGAATATCAAAGACATCTATTAGGACTGAAATCCAAACATCTACTCCGAGGGACATAAGATATGCTTCCATCCTTGCTTTCCAAAAGGCATAGTTTATCCCATAAATGAGTAGAATTTTGCTTGAGTAAGCCTCTTGAATCTCTTTCTTAGACATAATTCCTTATATATCTACCTTCAAGTGGTAAGACTGTTCCTAAAGGAACCTGTCTCTAATACCAATTGTTGGAATAAGGCATTATAGAGGGGGTGGTGTGAATAAATAAAAGTGAGATTCTTAAATCTTTTTTCTGAATATGATTTTAATTCTTTCCTCTATTGTATGTTACTTATGAGAGAATTTATCCATAAAGGAAGTGAAACAAGATTAAGAATTCATATTTCCATACAACTTATCGCAGGAAAGGAACACACATATTGACATCGATGTTTTCATGTGGAAACTCAAATGGAAAAAACCACCAATTTGTTGTTGTTTATGATGTACATTAAACACCTACTTAATTTCATCATGTGTTTGTGATAACCCACACGCAGGAGGCACTAACCCCATAGGTTAGCAAGAACCTACTTTCCAAGAGGCACCAACCTCTTCTCACTTGCCACTGTTCTACTTTTCATACAATTTTCAAACTCAAAACAAAGACAGATACAATTATGGAAAAATAGCAATCTAATTGGTTGCAGACACAACTTCTACACTCAGTGATATACTATTCAATAGACTCATTTGATCTTGCGCAACAATACTCTAACCTCTACTCATAGAAGTACATCATTAGCACTCTACCTTCTCTTGTACATGCTCTCTTCTACAGACATTTGAATTCATCTCTTGCAGTCGTTTCATAGCACACTCTCTGCTATCGTTTCTCACCTCTTGAACAATACACTCTTTTTCCCCAATTTCTTAATGGAAATCGATGGTTTTTTTTCTCTCATGCACACTGCAAAATTCTCTTTGCTGCCTATTTCTACACTGCAAGTGTACCTTTGTATGGCTCCTCCTACTGATGTTGTGTCTGATGGTTGAATTTTTTTATGGAATTAATCATAAGGACGTGCATCTCAGCTCTTCACTAACTCCCTATGTAATTGTCCATATTAAGAATTTAATCTTTGTCCAACTCAACATTTTACCATGACTTCCCATGCTCATTCATTTCTTTGAAGAGCTTGATAGTGCTCACAAATGGCCCCTTAGTTCCTTATTTAAATCTACAAGACATGCACAAGAAGTAGACGATGGATTTCTTCATCTCATATGTTCTCCTTTGTGGATTGTTGTCCTTTTTTCCTTGTCTTAGTGTTTTCTGCAGATTTCGTTGACTCCATAAACCAACTCCACTGATTTGTAATTAATATCTACCTACCGACACATTCAACCTTTTAATTCTTTGTACTATTACATCGGAGCCACAATATATTGTAACTCATACAGGAGGAGCATTACAATATCTTCAGATACCTTTAGCCCCTTCACACTTATCACTTAGCTCCTTTGGTCTCCACACGACCATGTGCTAGTTAATATCGGAGGCCCTTTTATCTTAACCTTTTAAAATTTCATTTGCATTTGAGTTATGAGGTCCTCAACCTCCAATATGTTGATGTTCAATATGGCTACAACCACATCATGATGGCATCATTTGCTACTACAGCTTCGTAGATCCAATAACATGTCACCATCTGTCCTTAAAAATCCTGCTTTGCATCCCTCGATACTTTTAACAATATCAACATCTCCATATATCCTAACCTCTCAAAATTCAAATGTTAAGAGGTTTCAAAGTTCCAATGGCTTCAAACTTCTGATATTTCGATATATTCCTGCACCAAGGTTTCCCATGTGCTATATTCTCCATCCTCAAATCCGATGTTTTGATGGCCCTACACTTTGAGGTTCTGATGGCCCCATCCTTCTGATATGTTTGCAGCTCATCCATTTCAATATTGGGTCCAAAAAGTTTGGCTCTTGGTGCTCCACCATTTCGATGTGATCTAACCTATAATATAGTGTGATACAATGCTTCAGTTAGTCCTCTGCTATGAGGTTTCGATAATTGGTATCCTCTTAAGAACTTCAATCTCCATACTTCGGCGATGAAGAACTATTGATTCTGATGGCTATTTCTGGATTTCCATATACGGTTGGAAAAATTATTCATATAAATATCTGTTGGAGATGGTCCAATGCAGTATGTGATCCCATTTGCAACCTGAAAGATGGATCCAAAACTGAAATATGATTGCAAGAACCTGGACTCCCAATTCAGCATAGTCATGTTTTTATGTCTTTTCCAATAAGCCTGCTACTATGGTGTTTCTCTACCAGAAGCCTATAGCTACCATAGGATTCCCCCTAAGCTTGGCCTATCAATCACTATAGTCATCATTTTATGGCTTTACAATAAGCCTACTACTGTGATGATTCTCTACCATATGCCTACAGATACCTAGGATTTCTCCTAGACTCCCAATCATCATGTTAATCTGGTTGATGTCAATGCCAAGACACTCACAATCATTAGCCATCTAGACAATTGCAACTATTCAACAGAGTACCCCCAAAAAATACACTTTTGGCTCCTTGCAATTTGTGTTTCTTTGTTCCTTAGTATTAAGGCATAACAGGTGAAACCAAAAACCGTGAGATGCCTCATTGAAGGAACATGGACATACTACATTTCATAGGGAGTATTATTTTTGAGAGCATGAGATGGAAATCCATTTTTAATATAAACTACACGTATAAATGCGACATTTGAAAACATCAACCTTACATTTTTTTAAGAATTTCATTGAACATACCATATTTTAGATTGTCACATTCATCCTTTTTAGTACACTGTTTTGTTGAGGATTATAAGGCATAATTATTTGATGATGGATCCCATGTTGGGAAGATAGTTTTCAAATTCATTTGAAGTATATTAATTTTCATTATCAATATGAATAGAACAAATACGGGGTTGTGTATTATTTTCAATCCATGCATGAAATTTTTTGAATGTTTCAAAAGCTTCATATTGGTTCTTCAATAGATATAGTTGACATATTCTGGTGTAGTCATCAATAATATTTAGCATGTATTTATTTCCATTTGCAGAAGGAATAAGCATAGATCCATACAAGTCAGAATGAATCCATTCAATATTTCTACGTGCTTTGGAAAAAAATCATGGAATTATTATTTCTTATGTTTTCTTAAGATACAAGCATCACATTGCATAAGTTTCCTAGGAATGGTGGCAGAACTGGTTATTAAATTTTTGTTCAATAAAACAAGGTGAAATAGTTTAGATGTCCAAATATACCATGCCATAAGAGATTGGATGGTAATGTTCCTTCATAATATTGAGAATTGTATGCAAAGTTATGTGCACAAGAAAATGTTACTTTCAACTTCAAGAGTCTTTGTTCTTCTATCCCAGTCATAACAAGTTATTTTTGAGATGCTTTTCTCACCTCAACCTTACCATCAAATATGTGAATCGAGTGTCCTTGTTGGTTGATGTGAACCAAGGATAAAAATTTTCTCCATAAGTTTCAGAGGTAGGGAACATCACAAAGAAGAAATCCAGGGAGACCGGGTAGTTTAAGCCTCATGGTCCCAAGTTTGGATGGCTTGAGTTTTGATTTTCTGGAAAAGTAGACTACTCCATGTACACAATCACTAAAATATTCAAACAAGTCCTTTCGAAACGTCAAGTGGCAGATTGCTCCTATATAAATAAGTCATGCATCTTTCCACAAAGAAAGTGAAGTATTAAACAAGTTTTCAACTACTCTAATATTGAAATGTGTCACAATATAATGAACAAATTTGTTGAGAAATATAGGAATAAAGATTAAGTGATTTCTCTTCTATTAGTAACTACTTGTGATGGCTTTTTACTTCTTTAGATTAGGATATTCTTTTACTCCGCTTATTAGTGTTATTTTTCATAGAAAAACTACCAATTCATAAACCATAAAGAGATAAGAGACACAAAATATAGGTTATCAACCAGGATCAAAACCTTTGACTCTTTGAGAGGAAATCCCGAACAAATTCTTCTTCTTATAGAGATTCCAATTAATGAATATGAAGACGAAGACCCTCAACCTATTTTACCTCTCCAAAATGAAGACACCAAGCTTCTTATCTTTTCCTCTAGAGTCAATGAGAGTCAACTATCTGCTCCTTCCTTCTATTTTACTTCCTTTCCTCTACTTCAAGCTTGTAACTTCTTGGCCCTAAATGAGAAATCCTATCATGTGCATATTACCATAATTTCTACCTTTATTTTCTTTGCTTGAGCTGGAGGATTCCTCTTTGGCAACTCGGCTTGTGTTTTACCTCAAATTTCTCCTAGATCCGACATTCAAGTATCACAACAAAACCTCAACTTCTTCTACATTGTACAACACCCTTTTCCTCACACTTTTGAAGTGGATTATTCCAAAACAGACCCAAAAATATCACCACAGACTTCTCCTTTTCCTTCCTACTCCTCATTGGTCCTGAGACTTATTCCTCACACATGCTATTGCAACTATTCCTTAACCAAAAATATCTAAAATTCGGTGCAATGAACTTAGGCTAAGCATCCTATTTATAGTGGTTTTCCTCTATAAATTAGCTGACTTGAGAGAGTTTTACTAACACGTCTCTTAGAGTATGTTATTTACTCCATTTTGTATCCGAATTGA
This sequence comes from Pinus taeda, assembly GCA_000404065.3. Taxonomy (NCBI): domain Eukaryota; kingdom Viridiplantae; phylum Streptophyta; class Pinopsida; order Pinales; family Pinaceae; genus Pinus; species Pinus taeda. The sequence goes on from APFE030530983.1 coordinate 12,803, forward strand.
AGGAGTTGTTTTGTGCTTCATCTTGGAGGGCTTACATACTAATTTAATGACTCATACAAAATGTAACATACCCAAGAAGGGTTCTTCATACATGACATTCACTCAATTTGAATTTATGACTAATCCTAAGGACTCACAATGGGAGTCATACTAAAAACAAAATTCCTTGCTCATGAACCCCATGAGACAAGCATTACAATAATAATTTTGTTTTCTTCTTTGCATCAATTACATAAAATCACAATAACAGATGTCATTACGAAGACCAAACCTAGTTACATTTTTTCAACACTCCCTATTAACTAGGGAAGTTTTCATAATGGTACTTGGTCATTCTCAATATAAAGAATTCTCATAAGAAGAGTCAGATTTGTAACCCTTTTGTATATCATCATATCAACCACCATTGTCACATAGCAAGGCCCTAACTAATAGCTATATATCTCCATGAGATCTGATCACAATGTTGGTGAGACGAAAGATGTATAGAAACCCTCATCATTGTCTCTCTCGAAACATACCCCACCTAGGTTCTCAGGGTGTGTTCCACCAAGACTATTCTTATCTTGGATTCACAGTCCTTAAAGAATAATGGTCCTTAATGACTACTCTTATATTGGATGCTCTAATACATCCTCAAAGAGAATCAGATGCCAGTTGTTTACCCAATCCTCCATTCTTCCTTCCCAAGTAAATATATGAAGGATGTGCTTATCTCTCCCTCCTAATTAGGGAGGAGATATCTATTCCAATAAAGTAATGTACTCATTTGTATCAAACTAATGTACCTAAGCTCCCTCTTGGCTTAGGAATTTCCAAGTTCCTTCCAAGTAAGAAACTTGTTTCGAGGCTCCCTCTTAATTAGGGACCTAAAACAGCTACTCATGTGGAAATGATGGGACACCCAACTTTTTGAAGAAATCCTCCTCATTATTTCATGAACTCTTTTCATTATCTAGGATTCTTCATGTTTGGGACTTCTACATAGGGCACCGACCATCCGTCGCTTTCATCCATTATTCAGCCATGTCATCATTGTGAAGTCATCCATCAATCCATATCTCGCCTTCCTTCATGGCATGTAGCTTGCTTCATGCCATGTTTAATTAATGATCTTTCATCCTACTACATGTGAATCCATGGTTGAAGACATCCATAGATATTTCCTCGACAACACTACATAAACTGATTTAGATATTTGTTCAAACATAAAGGAATGAACATTATATTTGTGATTGTATTTCATCATGACATATTTTAGTTTGCATCATCATCCTGCATAAATATTGACACATCTCCCAAATATATATATTATCCAAGGTCTCTTTTTGTAGACTCCATCAAAGTCTTCCTATCTTTCATGGAGATATCTTATCCAAATCTTGTTTTTCTTTTAGATGTTGATTTCCTTTGCCATGGTTGCATATTCCACATCTATTCCTTCCTTTGTTCAGACGTTTCATTCGTGGGAGCTTCCAATTAGAGTTCCTCAATTATTTTCAACAACCCCATACTTCATATGAGGACATATTATGTTGATTTCATCTAGTGAATGTGTGACCCATGCATTCCTACATTTTGTTGAGGGAGGAAATCCTTTCTTTTTATCAATCTCTTAATATAGAGCATTTGGTCATGATACTTGGAGCTGTATGACATGACTTCCACAATATCAAATATAAGCATATATACCTCATTTTTTCTTTGGGTTCTTGACACTTCCTACAATAACTTCCTTGATTGAAAGAGCTTTAATCCCTAGTTCTACTTTACTTTTATGTCATCATACTAGCATCCCATGAATTCCACAAGTTTGGAATTCTAGATGAAACACTTGCTTCTCCTCATGATTGGTGAACCTTTTAATAAAGATTCCATCAGAGAATATTGAGGATCTAAAGTATACCCATTAACAGATGTTTCCTTTTGACAGATGTATGATCAACCTTATACTAAATGACCTTGCCACTTATATTACCAATTGTATTCCCAAGAGCTATATCCTTGACTTCCATATATTCTAACCATCTTTAATGTTTTTCTACGATGATTTCTTGAGCTCTTTCTTTCAATTCTTTTATAATGCCATGATGCATCCCATCATTTTTCTTAGTGAATAATGATAACAACATCTTAATATATAATACTCAGGAACTTTAAAATAACTTAGGTGAGGATGGTTATGTCAATCATAATGTAGATCTCTTACGTCCTCATTCTTGGATTTCTCCTTTTCATCTTCCTCCACTTTTTAGGTGATAAGGGATTCTTCTCTTCCTATTTTGTTATTGTCCTTCTTGATCTTAGGACAATTTGTGTTGTAGTGCTAATATTCTAGACATTCATAGCATTGGATTTTCGCAAGAACCAATATTTCCAAATTTTCCCTTTCTTCTTGTTGTTGTAGCATAAGCTTGACTTTTCTCACCTCCTCCCACATCAAATTCATACTTTAGTCTAGATTCTTCAATCTTGCACAGTGACCATAGCTACATAGCTCAAAACCCACACTTATGTTTTTTTATTAATACAGAAAGACAAGATGAAATTACAGTGCTTGTTCTCTCTAGAACAATCCCAACACTCAGCAAATTCAATCTCCAACTCATAAGAAACCTCAAGGCCAAATCTTAGCTAATTCACAAGCTCTCCAAGTCTATATTCTAATGTGTAATTCGTATGAAGGTTAGCTTGTATTTAAAGGAAAATAAAGCCTCTAAAAATAGTGCAATCCCTCGAGGATTAGTTCTTGATTGCATGCACTATTAGTTCAACTCAGAAAAATCTAAAACAAATAGTACATTGTCCCTACACTCTAGTCTCAATTGGTTCTTTCTCAGAATCAACATGCATGAGTTTCTGATGGTGGAACATTCACATAATTAGAGTAGCACTAATTAGGTCACTAGTGTCCCAACTAACTGTTTACTCACTATTAATTCCTGAAACTAATTGGAACTAATTTAACTGGACTTAACTCAATAAATTGAGTTAACTAATTACAACTCATTCAAAACTCATCCTTAACTCCTATAAGTTAGGGAGAACATATACATGTCTTCTAAAAGACCTCCAATTCAAATTTCCTAAACTAATTAAATTAATTAATTATTTTCAAATTGCTATTAGAAAAGAATTATATTTTAATTCACAGTTTAGTTCAAGGACAAATTAAACTGGAATTTCTTGTTGCCATTTCTCAACACTCCCTCTCAGCAAGAAAGGGATTATCCACTACCCCAATCCTGTCTCTGTGAAACTAAAATTTAGATCTTGAAAGTGCCTTGTCAAGATGTCAACATATTGCTCCTCCGTGGTTATGTAATCTAACAACATGATCTGCCTCAATACACAATCTCTGAGATGATGATACTAGATATCTATATGCTTGGACTGATAAAAAAAATGCATTTTCACATAGTTTGATACAACTATGATTATCACAATAAATCACTCTCGGATCCATTTGCTGACCAAACAAGCCAACTAGGATCATCCTCATCCAGATAGCCTCACATGCTTCTTGATTTGCAGCCATGTACTCTGCCTCTACCGAACTGAGTGTAACTGATCTTTGTTTCCTGTTGTACCAAGAAATTGCAACTAACCCAACACTAAAGATCCCTCCTAATGTGTGTCTTCCTGTCAGATGGAATCTCCGACCAATCAACATTAGTGAAGCCTTGAAGCTTCACTCCCTCTGTCTATATGCACCACAACCAAAACTATCTAGTGCCTTTGAGGTATCTCAATACATGCTTTGCTGACTTCCAATACATCTTGGTAGGCCTAACCATCGCTTGACTAACCTAGTTAATTGCATAACACATATCTGGTCATGTGTTCACCAAATACATGAGTGAATTCACAAGCTTCCTGTAAATAGTAGCTTCCACTACTTCTCCTAAAGTAGCATCCTCCTTTGACCAGTTACCATCTAGAGGAGTCTCCATGGGTTTACTGTGCTCCATGAGAAATATCCCGAGTATCTCATTGGCATACTTTCCTTGAGAAATAAACAACTCCCCATCTCCGTGCCATAACTCCATGCTAGGAAAGTAATGCATGAGCCCCATGTCCTTCATCTCAAACTCTCTTGCAAGGTCCTCCTTGCAATAGTTGATGAGTTTATCATCACTTGTGAGTATGAGATCATCTACATAAAGTATATTGATCAAAATTTTACCTTCCGCCACTATGTGATACAGGTTCACATTCGCTTCACTCTTCGTGAAGCCCAACCCAGTGAAGTAGCTATCTATCCTAGTGTACCAAGCACGGGGTGCTTACTTCATCACATGCAATGCTCTCTTGAGTTGACACACATGCGACTCACGCCCAAGGTTTCAAAAAATTCAGGTTGCCCTATGTACACCTCTTCCTCAATTATGCCATTGGGGAAGGTAGTCTTCGCATCCATCTCATGGATACTACATCCTGTCAGTGTAGATAGTTCCAAAATAGATCTAATAGATGAGTACCTTTTAATAGGAGTAAAGGTGTCATCATAGTCAATCCCCTCTACGTGTGGAAAGTCATGGGCCACAAGTCCAGCCTTATGCTTCTCCACACTATCATTCATAGCTTGATTTATCTTCCAAAGCCAATTGGAGCTCACAACTTACTTGTCCTCCACTGTCAACACCACATCCCAAACACTATTTTGAACTATGGAGTCATACTCCTCCACCATCGCATCAATCCAAACTAGTTATAACACTACTTCCTAAGAGAAAGATGGCTCTGTCACAACAAATGAACCCATAAGTTACATGTATCTAGTCTACCTCTCTAGTGACCTCCTCTTTCTGTGCTGAGAATAGGGCGATCCCACATTCTCCCGTGCATAATCCAACAATCTGTCAGCCTCTCTAGTGCTCGTTCTTCCCTCTCTAGAAGACTCTGCCTTAGTGGATTTCTCCACTCCTGGAACCTCTGCATGTGTTTGTTGCACATCAATCTAAGGCTCCTCAACCTTAGGAACTAAAATTTCCTCCTCCGCATGTAGCTCAATCTCCCTCTCAAGGGATACTGGCATGGCCTTCTCCTCATCAAAATTGACATCCCTGCAAACCACTGTCATCCAACTGGTTTTCATGTACACCTAATAGTTGTGGGGAGTATCAGTGTAACCCTCAAACATCCCTAACTCTAATTTTTGCTCAAGATTCTTTCGTGCATATTTAGTCACATGGCAATAAACCGATGACCCAAAAATCATGAAGTGACCAACATCTGGCCTCTTACCATAATAAGCTTCCTCTGGTGTTTTACTCTCAGGTAGGTGATGTGGGCTACACTTCTAAACATAAACCATTGCGTTGCATGCCTTAACCCACAAGTGTAACGGTATGCCCTGATCATGCAACATTGCCTTTGCTTCCCCTACTATGCTCGTGTTCTTCCTCTCAGCAACCCCATTCTGTTGAGGGTTATGAGGTGTCGTCAACTTGTGTTTAATTCGTTCTGCTACACATACGTTCTTAAACTCATTGGAGACATATTCTCCTACATTATAAATTTGTAGAGATTTAACCTTCTTGCCTAACTCTTTCTCGACCAATGCTTTGAATTCACAAAACTTTGTGAATTTATGATCCTTTCTCTGCATGAAAAATATCCAGCATTTACGAGAATAATCATCTACAAATATAACATAATACCTATGTTTGGTGGTGGATATTGTCAAGAACGGTCCACACACATCGAAATGGACTCTCTCCATAATAGACACTGCTTGACTGTCTGTATCTCCAAAGGAAGACTTGGTGTATTTTCCCAATGTACAACCCTTGCATGTATCAACTTGCTCAAGCATACCTTTGGGAATATGGTAGATATTTTCTGTAAAATTTTTAAAGCTCCATGATACAAGTGACCTAATCGCCTGTGCCACAAATCACCAACATCTTGGCTCGACATCTTTTCATCTTTTGAACTCAAAGTAGCACAATCCTCTACCTCTATCTTATAGAGATTCTAAACTCGAATTCCTATCTTATTTACTTGACCCATGGCTATGTGTCGAAGGAATGCCTTTCCTTTCGAAAATATCACATCATATCCTCTTTCCTCATGGATGGCAATGGATACCAAGTTCTTTTCAAGTCTAGGTACATGCATAATAGTATTCAAGGTGAGTGGAGCCACATGCTCCCTCTTAAAAGTAATAGTTCCCACACCAGTAACACTATACTTACTGTCATCACCCATATCGATATGCATCTTAAGATATTTCTCCTCCAGTTCATTGAGTAACTCTTTATTGCCAGCCATGTGGAAAGAAGCTCTACTGTCTAAGTATTAGACACATCACATCATTGAAGTCACCATGTAGGAAATGAGGGAAAATTCCAATTCGAATTGGGAGGTCAAAGCCTCGCCCGCCACTCCTCTTGAGGACTTATCCTTGGACTTCTCAATGGACAATTTGTAGCAAAGTGACTCGTCTTGCGACAATGAAAGCATTTAACTTTCGTGATGTCCTTCTTCTTACCTCCATGATAAGAATTTGATTTGGAACGAGAAATTTTATATTTTCCCTTCCTTGCCTTAAACGCTAAGGAACAATTCTCTTCGTCATCAGTCTTTGAAGAAGTGCCATCCCTAATGTTACTCATGATCTCATCCTGGATCAAATCCGACCATAGTAATTCCCAATCTGGAAGATTCTCTCAACCATTAACAGAATCCTCATAACTATGCCAACTCTTTGGGAGTCCAAGAAGATCAAGGCTCACCATATACTCCTCGAAAACTATGATTCCAACACTTCCATGTTCATCCCAACATTGAGTGAACTTGGTCAAGTACTTTGGAATCATCTCACATTTCTCCATCTTGATTTTACGAAGTTTATCCTTCAGTGCCAACTTCCTTTGATCGCTGCTATTCTGATACAAGTTCGTCAATGTTTTCCACATAGTATGTGGAGTTTCCTTGCCATGGAGACTCGAGAAAATATGGTCTCGAACTCCCTCAAGGATTATCTACCTTGCCTTCCCCACATATTTCTTCCATTAGGCCAAGTTCTCTGCTTCCATAGTTGCTGGCCTGGAGACTTCTTGATCAATGAATTCCTTCAAGCCATTATCTTCTAGTAGAGCCTCCATCCTATCCATCTAGGCTATAAAATTCAAGCTTACTTCTAAGGAATACTTAAGCCTCAACCCATGGAATACCATCTGCCAATCTTGAACTATGTATGCAATTTCAACATAGACCTATAACCCAGAAACTTTGAAATGTCTTCTACAGAGTTGATTTTAAATCAGTGATATCTCCCTCATCTGAACTCTGATTCAGCCTATTTTGTCTTTGAATTTGGGTATCCTTTCCCAAGGAATAAAAATATGCAATTTGTTTCTAAAAATTTTGCACATAAATTCTCAAAATGCCTCAACTAACTTTCGTCACAAAAAACAATCTTGCTTCGATACCATGTAGAAAAACCTGTAGATTCACAAGCTCATGTAATCTGCTAAAACAAGAGACAAGAATATACTTCTACTATTTACAACGGAAGCCCATAAACATAGAGAAAACAATAATCAATAGAGGAAGAGAATGAAAGGCACATAACACAATAAATATTCAGGGAAAGCCACAGCTCAAAACCCCACTATATGTTTTGTATTAATCCATAAAATCAACATGAATTACAATGCTTATTCTCTCTAGAACAATCCCATCATTCAACAAATTCAATCTCCAACTCATAAGCAAGCTCAAGGCCAAATATTAGCCAATTCACAAGCTCTCCAAGTCTCTATTCCAATGTGTAATTCCTATGAAGGTTAGCTTGTATTTAAAAGGAAATAAAGCCTCTAAAAATAGCACAATCCCTCAAGGATCAGTTCCTGATTGCATGCACTATTAGTGAAACTTATAAAAATCTAAAACAAACAGTGCATTGTCCCTACACTCTAGTCTCAACTAGGTCTTTCTCAGAATCAACATGCATGAGTTTCTGATGGTGGAATCTTCAATTAACTAGAGTAGCACTAATTAGGTCACTAGTGTCCCAACTGACTGTTTACTCACTATTAGTTCCTGAAACTGATTGGAACTAATTTAACTGGACTTAACTCAATAAACCGAGTTAACTAATTACTTCTCATTCATAACTCATCCTTAACTCCTATAAGTTAGGGAGAACATATACATGTGTTCTAAAAGACCTCCAACTTGAATTTCCTAAATTAATTAAGTTAATTAAACTTAATTATATTTTCAAATTTCTATGAGAAAAGAATTCTATTTCAATTCACATTTTAATTCAAGGACAGATTAAACTGGAATTTCTTGTTTCCATTTCTCAATAGTTACCACATTCCTTTGGTATTGCATTTAATACAACTGTAGTCATTTCTCCATTAAACATTACTTCTCCTAGATCTTGTAGTCTATCCCAGATCTTAAATAACCTGATACAGTATGAGGTTATTTCATCTTCCCTTGACATCTTGAGTGCATGGAGATGTTTCCTTAATGAGAGGACTTCTCCAACAGTGCTTATGGAATACAACTCGACCTATTTGTCATAGATTCCTTTTGATGTTTTGAGTTTAGATACATATGGAATGAGGGGATCCCTGATGGATTCTATGCGAATATTTTGACCCCTAACTTCCCCACACGCATGTTCAGTTGAGGAAAAGTTACCTACCTCAGATATGTTGTTTAGAAAACTTCAAATTTAATTAGAAGTAATTTCAAACACCAAGGCTTTATCTTATTTCTATTGCTTCTTGTCTTGCTTCTATTTTTTCTTGCTCTGTTTTGCACTCAGTTTTGGTATCAGAGCCTTACCCCATTCCTTGGACGTAATACATTCTATAGATAGAGTCTAAAATTAGCCAGGTAGCCTTTGAAAAGCATCTTGTTTTATAAGTGCTAAGTAAATAAACACTGCTTAAGTCAATCTCTGGAATAGATTGTAAGAGTTCAACATGTCCAATTTCTTAAGATCCTTTTCAAACATTGACAGAAGATCTGTATCCGAAGTCAATAGTAGATCTCTTCAGTCTGACTTGGTAGAACCTGAGAAGGTAGAAGACCTGGAAAGCTCGAATCCTCATGCATTAAATTCTAAAGAAATTTATCCAGTCTTGATGTTATTCAAATTAACTAGGAAGGTCTATCTTAAAGAAGTTGAGATCAAAATAAGAATCGAAGGTCCATCTGTACAAATTGTAGGTATAAATTTGTTTTCTGAAGATGACATCAGAAAGTTTAGAAAATATGTTGCTGAAAAGAGATTCTTCTATTTGCACTTTGGGGGAATTAGAATTGGACTAGCACCATTATTCTGTCATGGCCTTAACACTCCTGTATAGCCGAACTTTTTGATAACAGACACAATTTATACAAACATGCTCGAATAGGAACCATACTTGGAAATCTATCCTCGGGATGTCAACATGGCACTATCTATCCAGATTATGATATTAGTTTGTCTCATATCCACCTTAAAGATTGTTGGAAAGCCTTGATTGGAGTACAAGGTCTCGAAATGGTAGAAGACAGTGAATATTTATCTGTGATAGTGCAAACCTCTTTCCAGTTAACAAATACTATACATCTTAAATTAAGACAGCCAGTGTTAAAAGATCATGTTGTTGTAGGAGTAAGAAATGCACAAGTAGAAGGTGTTCATTATGACAAAGAAGCTTTGCCTAATGACTGGTATATCCAATATAAGTCTCTAGCAACTGCAGATAGTTCAAACAACATGCTCAAAAGAATCTTTGTGTCAGATTGTTGTGTTAGAATAATCCCAAACAAACCAAAAATACCACGACCAATAGTTATGCCAGAAAAACATGTATTACCTGCAATATCACAAAATGAACAACCTCCTGTCAGTGGAAGAAGGTCTTTTTATCGTCATATGCCTTTACCGGAAGAAGCTCGTTCTTCCACCAGTACAATGCTATCCACAAACCAGTTGTATATACCATAAGAAAAACCGTTCTTTGCTGTAAATAAAATGTTCAGAACATATGTCAATACTACTCGACCTATAGAGGAATTTTAGTTTGCAAATAATAGATTTGCAAAAGGAGGAAAGTGGCTACCTAAAAGAAAGTTTAGTACTTCTTCATCTAATACCAGATAGCTAACAAGAGATGATTGTGCCCCATTACTAGAACAGAATTCATAGAATCCAAATGACATGGACCAAGTATACCATATAGGAAACTATCTAACCACTTGGTGTCTGCACACAGAAGATGTTCTAGATGACCTAGGAAAACAAGTTAATCTGATAAATGTAAATCTGAAATTGCTCTATGATGAGCAACAATCAGAGAAGCTAGAAAAAGAAGAAAGAAGAAGAAGGAGACATAAGAAGAAGGCCAAAGAAATTCCAAAGTTTCACATAGATATGAGTGCACCCAATTATTGGGATCTAGAGGAAGAAGAAGAAGCAGTAACTGCAAACAGTGTAGAAGAGGGTACTTCTAAAGACACTGGAAAGCTAACCAGTGAAAGAGAGATATATAAAACAGATAAACCTTTTGAGTCAAAGAAAGAAGTCATGACCCTTGAACAAGTTGCCTCTAAATTCCCTTCTTTCATCTTGCCATCTATAAATAATCAGAATAAGGCACACATTTTGAAAGAAGTCAGTAAATACCCTCGTGTTGAAGAAGACTTGTATGCTACTACTACAAGTGGTTATATCATAGATCTAGAATATTCTTCAAATCCTGGAGAATCAATCTGGATCTGGATAGGTTCTCTATATCAGATGAAGGTCACAACAAAATTGGATAATGTATCCATCATGGTCCCAACAGAAAAACGCATGACTACTATAGTCTATTATTGGTGGATGGGACCATTCGAAGCAGAGAGAAGAGCCGTTATGGAAGCCGGACTGTCTACATTGGAATTACTGTTAAAAACATAGTTCATGCCAGAACCAGTTGATGAGAGAAAGCAAATAATAATAGATCTTAGTAGAATGGAATTAAAAGATCTGAAATATCTTCACCCAATTCAATAAAGATTTTATGGCTAAAGTTTTTAAAGCTAATCTCTCAAATGATGTGGCTCAAAAAATTTCATTTTTGTCAAAATTACTAGGCAATCTAGGAGACCTCATTATGAAAGATCTAGATGTACAAAACAAAAGACTAGATCAAGTTTATTGGGTTGACTTTCTTTGTAGAGTTACAAAGAAAGTTAAATATTTATGCTGGCAGAAGAAGGCGCATGACATCACACCCAGTTCAGATGTCTGAAAAGTAATGCTACCATGGACACCTTTCAGGAAGAAGAAGAAAACAAAAAGGTATGGTAGATCTAAACTCAAGAGAGTCTCAAATCCAAAAAAGCCTTTCCGTAAGTATAAATTTTTGAAGAAAAGATCTAGGCCCAGAAACAACAACTGTTGTTTCATCTGTAAAAAGGAAGGACATTTTGCATGAAAGTGCCCACAGAATTCATCTAGTAAGCTAAAAGCCTATATAGATATAGAAGAGTTTCAAGATGATTGGTCAGTAGTAGAGTTAGAAGATGATATTTTAGATGTATATATTCTGACTAAAATATAAGATGCAGAAGAAGAAGAAAATGTTCAAAAAATGAACATATCTCCATCATGTTCTGACGATGAGTTTTCAGAAGAACTCCATTATAGTGAAGAAGAAGGCGACACTAAAATCACTAGTGAAACATCAGATGGTTCAGAAGAGGAATCTGCAACTTCACGGTCAGAACAGTCAGAACTGTCAGTACCAAAAGGTAAACAACCTGTTTTACCTTTTCCAGAAGTAAATGCCTTTTGTCCATTTCAGAAAAGAATAATAGCCTCAACCAGTCTTCCACAACCAAAGATTACTAGAATAGAAGAGAATAATTTGCTGAAAAAGATAGTCAAGACTAATAGTCTTATTTATATCTCGGTTCAAGTCCAACTGAAAAATGAATGGATATCTGTAGATGCATTCATAGACACTGGTGGATTGAATAATTTGGCCAGACCATCTTTGTTCTAATCAATCTGGAAACCCTTACAAAATATACTAGTTTTAGAAACCATTGGAGGATCTGTGAGATTAACTCATTATGTAGACAATATTTCATTGAAAGTTGGGGGGAGTATTGTTAAGATCCTTGCAATACAACATTTTGATCCCTTAGTTAGTTTAATGTTGGGAATGACATTCTTAAATTATGTGCTTCCAGTAACAATCAACCAAGATAAGCTGATTATCAATTTGAAAAAGAAAGTTATTTCTGTACCTAGGTTGTTTATTGCAAACTCAGAAGCAAGACATGAAAATAGCCAGAAAAGAGTAGGAGCCAGAAAGCCAATGAAAGATTCTGACGATTGGCAGGAAGTCCTGCAGATTTATGAAGCAAGAGCAGAATCTAAAACAAAACAATTGGCATGCATAGGTCCCAATTGGTCTATAGAACAAGATGATATCCAAAAGAGTCTTCTAAAAAGTTGCTCGAAAAACACACAACAATTTTGGGAAACAGAAAGTCCGATGAAAGAAATGGTAACCTTGCATGATAACGGAGTCAAAGGAAAATTAATTCCCTGTACTCCCTTAGATGAGCAAGAAATAAAAAGACAAATTAAAGAATTACTATAGATGCAGCTCATTGAGCCAAGCGAGTCTTATTACGCTTGCTTAGTGTTTCTAGTAAGGAATCATTCTGAGATAGTTAGGGGAAAATCTAGAATGGTGATAAATTATAAACCCCTCAATGCTATCACTCAAAGTTTTAACTATCCATTGCCAAGACCAGAGACCATAATGCAGAAAATATAGCATAGAAAGGTATTCAGTAAATTTGACATGATGTTTGAATATTATCATATTCAGATACAGCCAGAAGACCGGCATAAAACTACTTTTATTTGTCCAGCTGGATTTTACCAATGGAAGGTTGTCCCATTCAGTTTAAAAAACGCCCCTGCATTCTTCCAAAGAAGAATGGATTTTATTTTTACTAAGTATGATTTTATTGTTACATATATTGACGACATCCTCATTCAAAATCCAGATGTAAAAACCCATTTAGAGCATCTAGAAAACTTTCTAAAAGAAGTTCAGCAGCATGGTATATTTTTGTCAGGAAGAAAAATGTCTTTATTTCAAGACAGTATAGATTTTCTAGGAATCAATGTAGTCAATGGTGCAATTCAAAACCAAATTGACATAGTTTCCAGATGAACTGAAGGATACCAAAACAACTCAAAGGTTCTTAGGAGTTCTGAATTATGTTCGCAAGTACATCCCCAATCTGACAAAGAAAACAACGCCGATCAGGAAACATCTCAAAGAAGGATGGTCACAAGAAGCAGCAACAACAGTTAAACAATTGAAAACAGAATGCCAACAACTGCCAAAACTCCAGCCACCAAGTGATGGTTTGCTTATACTCCAAATTGATGCTTCTCTAGATTTTTGGCAGTCGTTCTTTTAGAACGAAGGGAGAATGGTGAAGAAAAACATTGTGCTTATGCTTCGGGTGAGTTTACACCTAGCCAAAAGAATTACTTCATAGCAGAAAAGGAAATATTGGCCATATTCAATGAGATACAACGATTTGAACTATATCTGACTCCCGTGAAATTTTTAATACACACAGACTCCAAGAATTTTAAATATTTTCTATCTGCCAAAATATCAAGACAGATTGGAAAGGGAAGAATTCTTGCTTGGCAGATTTGGTCCCAACAGTTATATTTTGGAGTTGAGTGGATCCCAGGTAATTCAAATTTTCTAACAGATTCATTAACCAAGGATATGAATAAAGCATTCATGACTTGTACAGGTTCGTGTTTTACCATTCTAGGTAAAGGTCCACAGGATGATAATTTTTCTACATTTGTTGATAGATTCAGGCTATTTGAAGGACATGCAAGCCACCTTGCCGAGGAAATCAAAAAGGTTGTAGGAATGAGACTAAGAAGAAATACTTGGATACGAAAATGCCAATCATGGAAATCCAATAATATAGGTACTTCTCTGGGCCTAGACGATACACTGGTAAAGGTATATCTTTTGCCTAATATGAAGGTAAAATTCTTTTTTAGCAGTCTACCAGATCTATGGTCGAGTGAATATACTGAAAAAATGATCTGGACCCTCAAGATTTTAAATTTATATCAACTTATTGGAGGGATTGATTTTGGTCTCACCATTTTCACAATAGCAAAAATTTTAGATCTTGAAGAAATTCCTATCAAGCCTGAATTAGGAAAATATATTTTATCTCTAAAAATTCCAGATATTTTTGAGGAGTTAGAAGCCTCATTTCTACAAAGGATTGATAAGAACTATGCAGCAAATGATACTTTTCCTCAGTATGAGATATTTCAAGGATTTGCTGATTGGGAGTTAAAAGACAGTTTATGCAGAAAGAAGCCGACCACAAGAATATCCCAGTGCATTCAAAGGACACTGCAATATCTCAGAACCTTCTCCTCACCTTGGGATTATCACAGTCTCAGGTTAATAGAAAGCATTGATCCTAATAATTTTGCAAAGGTTTTCAGTCATGAGAGGATAGGAGAAATAGAAATTAAGCAACATGCTCGTTGGTTCCATGAATTTGGAAATCTAAAATTGAAAGAAAGATTACAGATTTTGCAAAAGATGGATGATTTACAAGGATAACCCAAAGTAATAAATTTCATAATTAATCAAAAGGATATGGTAACCTTAAGTGTTATTTCACCTAACTAGAATAACAATGTAATCCATATCATTAGTCTAATGATCTCAAAACGAATCTATACATCGATGATTTTTGAATTAGGTGGGCAACATAAAGATTTTATGAGTAATAATTGCAGAGCATGGGTTCAACATGCCATTGAAAGCTCCACCAATATGTTTCAAATTTTTAAATGGGAACTTTCAAACGGCATCGAATTATCAGTACAAAGGTCACCCATAGTAAGAAATGTTTTTAAAGATTCTTTTCTAGATATCGAGATCAGTGCTTTACCTTTTCTTAACAAGTGGGAAAAACAGGAAGCCATGTACACACCTCAACAACAGGGCATCCACACGATAAAGAGAAATACAGAAAAGGGAGAATCTTCAAAAGAAGCATCCAGGAAGACAATAATTTTAGATGAAGATGCCAAAGGAAAAGCAACAGCATCTACTTTACAGGACAAGTTGACAAATGCCCAGGACCCAGCAACAGATATCGATGAAGAATACAACAGGATGATGGAACGCCACTACTAGAAGATACTCGATGAGTACGAGCCAGCACATGATTCTTCCAATCATGATATTGACTATGATTCTTATAGGAGTCACATGGGACCATGGTAGGATAGGATAGAATCTTTTGTACCAGAAAAGTTGAGTAGACACCATCGGTGGAAAATATGCCGATAGGACCCTCAATTATTTATGTTTTGTCATTTTATCTTTGAACAGTAGAAGTTAGGAAGTCTATATAAGAAAGAGTCTGTAGAAGTTCAATATTATCGCTTGACAAAGAACTTTGAGATCTCATATTGTGTTAAGCTTTATGTATTCTACTTGTTTTTATTAATATCGAAGCCTACTGGGCCGCCTGTCTGAGGACAATTTCTGAAGTCCAAAAAACTTTGAACTGTCACGCGATTGCGTTGAAGACCCATGGAGAGAGGTCGGATTTCCACGCGCATGTTTGGTTGAGGAGAAGTTACCTACCTGAGATCTGTTGTTTAGAAAACTTTGAATTTAATCAGAAGTAAGTCCGAACACCAAGGCTTTATCTTATCGCTATTACTTCTCGTCTTGCTGTTGTTTTTTCTTGCTTTGTTTTGCACCCAGTTTTGGTATCGGAGCCTTACCCCGTTCCTTAGACGTAATACATTCTATAGACAAAGTCTAAAGTTAGCCAGGTAGCCTTTGAAAAGCATCTTGTTTTACAAGTTCTAAGTAAATAAAAGCTGCTTCAGTCAATCTCTGGAATAGATTGTAAGAGTTCAACATGGCCCATTTCTTAAGATCCTTTTCAAACATTGATAGAAGATCTGTATTGGAAGTAGATAGTAGATCTGTTGAGTCTGACTTGGTAGAACATGAGAAGGTAGAAGACCCGAAAAGTTGGAACCCTCCTGCATTAAATTATAAATAAATTTATCCAGTCCCGATGTTATTCAAATTAACTAGGAAGATCTATCTTAAAGAAGTTGAGCTCGAAATAAGAATCAAAGGTCCATATGTACAGATTGTAGGTCTAAATTTGTTTTCTAAAGATGAAATAAGAAAGTTTAGAGAAAATTTTGTTGAAAAGAGATTCTTCTATTTGCACTTTGGGGGAATTAGAATTGGACTAGCACCATTATTCCTTCATGGCCTTAACACTCCTTGTATAGCCGAACTTTTCGATACCAGGCACAATTTATATGAACATGCCCGAATAGGAACTATACTTGGAAATCTATCCTCGGGATGTCAACATGGCACTATCTATCCAGATTATGCTATTAGTTTGTCTGATATCCACCTTAAAGATTGTTGGAAAGCCTTGATTGGAGTACAAGGTCTCGAAATGGTAGATGACAGTGAATATTTATTTGTGACAGTCCAAACCTCTTTCCAGTTAACAAATATTGTACATCCTAAATTAAGACAGCCAACGCTAAAATATTGTGTTGCTGTAGGAGTAAGCAATGCACAAGTAGAAGGTGTTCATTATGAAAAAGAAGCTTTGCCTAATGACTGGTATATCCAATATAAGTCTCTGGCAGCTGCAGATAGTTCAAACAACATGCTCAAAAGAATGTCTACGTCAAATGGTTGTGTTAGAATAATCCCAAACATACCAAGAATACCACGACCAATAGTTATTCTAGAAAAACATGTATTACCAGCAATCTCAAAAAATGAACAACCTCCTGTCAGTGGAAGAAGGTCCTTTTATCGTCATATGCCTTTACCAGAAGAAGCTAGTTCTTCCACCAGTACACCGCTGTCCAAAAACCAGTTGTATATACCAGAAGAAAAACCATTCTTTGCTGTAAACAAAATGTTTAGAACATTTGTCAATACTACTCCACCTGTAGAGGAATTTCAGTTTGCAAATCGTAGATTTGTAAATGGAGGAAAGTGGCCGCCTAAAACAAAGTTTAGTACTTCTTCATCTAATACTAGACAACCACCAACAAGAGCTGATTATGCCCCATTACTAGAACAGAATTCACAAAATCCAAATGACATGGACCAAGTATACCAGATAGGAAACTATCTAACCACTTGGTGTGCGCATGCAGAAGATGTTCTAGATGACCTAGGCAAACAAGTTGATCTGATAAATGCAAATCTGAAATTGCTCTATGATAAGCAACAACCAGAGAAGCTAGAAAAATAAGAAAGAAGAAGAAGGAGACATAAGAAGAAGGCCGAAGAAATTCCAAAGTTTCACATAGATATGAGTGCACCCAATTATTGGGATCTAGAGGAAGAAGAAGAAACAGTAACTGCAACCAGTGCAGAAGAGGGTACTTCTATAGGCACTGGAAAGCTAACTAGTGAAAGAGAGATATATAAAACAGATAAACCTTTTGAGTCAGTGAAAGAAGTCATGACCCTTTAACAAGTTGCCTCTAAATTCCCTTCTTTCATCTTGCCATCTATAAGTAATCAGAATAAGGCACACATTTTGAAAGAAGTCAGTAAATACCCTCATGTTGACGAAGACTTGTATGCTGCTAATACAAGTGGTTATATCTTAGATCTAGATAATTCTTCAAATCCTGGAGAATCAATCTATATCTAGATAGGTGCTCTATATCAGATGCAGGTCACAACAAAATTGGATAATGTATCCATCATGGTCCTAGTAGAAAAACACATGACTGGTATAGTCTTTGATTGGTGGATGGGACCATTCGAAGCAAAAAGAAGAACCGTTATAGAAGTCAGACTGTCTACATTGGAATTACTGTTAAAAACACAGTTCGTGCCAGAACCAATTGATGAGAGAAAGCAAATAATAGCAGATCTTAGTAGAATGGAACTAAAAGATTTGAAATATCTTGACCAATTCAGTAAAGATTTTATGGCTAAAGTTTTTAAATCTAATCTCTCAAATGATGTGGCTCAAAAAATTCCTTTTTGTCAAAATTACTAGGCAATCTAGGAGACCTCATTATGAAAGATCTAGATGTACAGAACAAAGGACTAGATAAAGTTTATTGGGTTGACCTTCTTTTCAGAGTTACAGAGAAAGTTAAATAATTATGTTGGCAGAAGAAGGTGCATAACATCACACCCAGTTTAGATGTCTGGAAAATAATGCTACCATGGACACCTTTCAGAAAGAAGAAGAAAACAAAAAGGTATGATAGATTTAAACCCAAGAGAGTCTCAAATCCAAAAAATCCTTTCCGTAAGTATAAATTTTTGAAGAAAAGATCTAGGCCCAGAAACAACAACTGTTGTTTCATCTGTAAAAATGAAGGACATTTTGCATGAAAGTTCCCACATAATTCATCTAGTAAACTTAAAGCCTGTATAGATATAGAAGAGTTTCAAGATGATTGGTCAGTAGTAGAGTCAGAAGATGATATTTCAGATGTATATATTTTGACTGAAATATCAGATGCAAAAGAAGAAGAAAATGTTCAAAAAATGAAAATATGTCCATCATGTTCTAACGATGAGTTTTCAGAAGAACTCCATTATAGTGAAGAAGAAAGTGACACTGAAATCACTAGTCAAACATCAGATGATTCAGAAGACGAATCTGCAACTTCACGGTCAGAACAGTCAAAGCTGTCAGTACCAAAAGGTAAACAACATGTTTTACCTTTTCCAGAAGTAAATGCTTTTCGTCCATTTCAGAAAAGAACAACAGCCTCAACCAGTCTTCCACAACCAGAGATTACTAGAATATAAGAGAATACTTTTTTGAAAAAGATAGTCAAGACTAATAGCCTTATTTATATCCCAGTTCAAGTCCAAGTGAAAAATGAATGGATATCTGTAGATGCATTCATAGACACTGGTGGATCAAATAATTTGGCTAGACCATCTTTGTTCAAATCTCTCTGGAAACCCTTACAAAATATATTGGTTTTAGAAACCATTGGAGGATCTGTGAGATTAACTCATTATGTAGACAATATTTCATTGAAAGTTGGGGGGAGTATTGTTAAGATCTCTGCAATACAACATTTTTATCCCTCAGCTAGTTTAATGTTGGGAATGCCATTCTTAAATTCTATGCTTCCAATAACAATAAGCCAAGATAAGCTGATTATCAATTTGAAAAAGAAAGCTATTTCTGTACCTACGTTGCTTATTGCAAACTCAGAAGAAAGACATGAAAATAACCAAAAAAGAGTAGGAGCCAGAAAGCCAATGAAAGATTCTGACGATTGGCAGGAAGTCCTGCAGATTTATGAAGCAAGAGCAGAATCTAAAACAAAACAATTGGCATGCATAGATCCCAATTGGTCTACAGAACAAGATGATATCCAAAAGAGACTTCTAAAAAGTTACTCGAAAAACCCATAACATTTTTGGTAAACAGAAAGTCCGATGCAAGAAATTGTAATCTTGCATGATAACAGAGTCAAAGGAAAATTATTTCCGTGTACTCCCTCAAATGAGCAAGAAATAAAAAGACAGATTAAGGAATTACTACAGATGCAGCTCATTGAGCCAAGCGAGTCTCATTACGCTTGCTCAACATTCTGGTAAGGAATCATTCTGAGATAGTTAGGGGAAAAACCAGAATGGTGATAAATTATAAACCCCTCAATGCCATCACTCAAAGTTTTAACTATCCATTGCCAGGACCAGAGACCATAATGCAGAAAATACAACACAACAAGGTATTCAGTAAATTTGACATGACGTCTGGATATTATCAGATTCAGATACAACCAGAATACCGGCATAAAACTACTTTTATTTGTCCAGCCATATTTTACCAATGGAAGGTTGTCCCCTTCGGTTTAAAAAATGCCCACATTCTTTGAAGAATGAATTTTATTTTTACTAAGTATGATATTATTGTTACATATATTGATGACATCTTCATTCACAGTCTAGATGTAAAAACCCAATTTAGAGCATCTAGAAATTTTTCTAAAAGAAGTTTAGCAGCATGATATAGTTTTGTCAGAAAGAAAAATGTCATTATTTCAAGACAGTATATATTTTCTTGGAATCAATGTAGTCAATGGTGCAATTCAAATGCAACCACATGTATTAACCAAATTGACTCAGTTTCCAAATGAACTGAAGGATACCAAAACAATTCAAAGGTTCTTAGGAGTTACGAATTATCTTCACAAGTACATCCCCAATCTGACAGAGAAAACATCACCGATCAGGAAACATCTCAAAGAAGGATGGTCACAAGAAGCAATAGCAGCAGTTAAACAATTGAAAACAGAATGCCAACAACTACAAAAACTGCAGCCACCAGGTGATGGTTTGCTTATACTCCAAACTGATGCTTCTCTAGATTTTTGGGCAGCCGTTCTTTCAGAACGAAGGGAGAAAGGTGAAGAAAAACTCTATGCTTATGCTTCGGGTGTGTTTACACCTAGCCAAAATAATTACTTCATAGCAGAAAAAGAAACATTGGCCATATTCAATGGGATACAACGATTTGAATTATATCTGACTCCTGTGAGATTTTTAATACGCACAGACTCTAAGAATTTTAAATATTTTCTATCTGCCAAAATATCAAGACAAATTGCAAAGGGAAGAATTCTTGCTTGGTAGATTTGGTTCCAACAGTTTGATTTTGAAGTTGAGTGGATCCCAGGTAATTCAAATTTTCTAACATATTCATTAACCAGGGATATGAATAAAGCGTTCATGACTTGTACAGGTTCGTGTTTTACCATTCCAGGTAAAGGTCCACAGGACGATAGTTTTTCTACATTTGTTGATAGATTCAGGCTATTTGAAGGACATGCAAGCCACCTTGCAGAGGAAATCAAAAAGGTTGTAGGAATGAGACTGAGAAGAAATACTTGGATACAAAAATGCCAAGCGTGGCAATTCAAGAATATAGGTACTTCTCTGGGCCTAGACGATACACTGGTAAAGGTATATCCTTTGCCTAATATGAAGGTAAAAATCTTTTTAGAAGTCTATCAGATCTATGGTCGAGTGAATATACTGAAAAAATGATCTGGACCCTCAAGGTTTTAAATTTCTAGCAACTTATTGGAGGGATTGATTTTTCTCTCACCATTTTCACAGGAGCAAAAATTTTAGATCTTGAAGAAATTCCTATCAAGCTTGAATTAGGAAAATATATTTTATCTCTAAAAATTCCAGATATTTTTGAGGAGTTGGAAGCCTCATTTCTACAAATGATTGATGAGAACTATGCAGCAAACGATACTTTTCCTCAGTATGAGATATTTCAAGGATTTGCTGATTGGGAGTTAAAAGACGGTTTATGCAGAAAGAACCCGACCACAAGAATATCCCAGTGCATTCAAAGGACACTGCAATATCTCAGAACATTCTCCTCACCTTGGGATTATCATAGTCTCAGGTTAAGAGAAAGCATTGATCCTAATCCTTTTGCACAGGTTTTCAGTCATTAGAGGATAGGAGAAATAGAAACCAACAACAATGAAGAAATGATTAAGCAACATGTTGGTTGGTTCCATGAATTTGGAAATCTAAAATTGAAAGAAAAATTATATATTTTGCAAAATATGGATGATTTACAAGGAGAACCCAAAGTAATAAAGTTCATAATTAATCAAAAGGCTTTGCTAACCTTAAATGTTATTTCACCTAACTGGAATAATAATGTAAACCATATCATTATTCTAATGATCTCAAAAAGAATATGTACATCGATGATTTTCGAATTAGGCTGGCAGCATAAAGATTTTATGGGTAATAATTGCAAAGAATGGGTTCAACATGCCATTGAAAGCTCCACCAATATGTTTCAAATTTTTAAATGGAAACTTTTAAACGACATCGAATTAGCAGTACAAAGGTCACCCACAGTAAGAAATGTTTTTAAAGATTATTTTCTAGATATCGAGATTAGTGCTTTACCTTTTCTTAACAAGTGGGAAAAACAAGAAGTCATGTACACGCCTCAGGAATAGGGCCTCCACAGGATAAATGCAAATACGGAAAAGGGAGAATCTTCAAAAGAAGCATCCAGGAAGACAATAATTTTAGATGAAGATGCCAAAGGAAAAGCAACAACATCTACTTTGCAAGATGAGTTGAGAGATGCTCAGGACCCAGTAGCAGATATCGATGAAGAAGACAACAGGTTGATGCAACACCACTACCAGAAGATACTCGATGAGTAAGAGCCAACGCATGATTCTTCCGATCATGATATTGACTATGATTCTAATAGGAGTCCCATGGGACCATGGTAGGATGGGATAGAATCTTTTGTACCAGAAAAGTTGAGTAGACACCATCGGCGGAAAATATGCCGATAGGACCCTCAATGATTTCTGTTTTGTCATTTTATCTTTGAACAGTAGAAGTTAGGAAGTCTATATAAGAAAGGGTCTGCAGAAGTTCAAGTTTATCGCTTGACAGAGAACTCTGAGATCTCATATTGTATTAAGCTTTATGTATTCTGCTTGTTTTTATTAATATCGAAACCTACTGGGCTACCTGTTTGAGGACGATTTCTGAAGTCCAAAAGAAATTTGAACTGTAAGGCGATTGCGTTGAAAACCCGTGGAGAGAGGTCATATTTCCGCGTGCATGTGCGGTTGAGGAGAAGTTACCTACCTCAAATCTATTGTTTAGAAAACTTCAAATTTAATCAGAAGTAAGTCCGAGTCACATGAACCTATACAAGTCATGAATGCTTTATTCATATCCCTGGTTAATGAATCTGTTAGAAAATTTGAATTACCTGGGATCCACTCAACTTTAAAATCAAACTGTTGGAACCAAATCTGCCAAGCAGGAATTCTTCCCTTTGCAATCTGTCTTGATATTTTGGAAGATAAAAAATATTTAAAATTCTTGGAGTCTATGCATATTAAAAAATTCACGGTAGTCAGATATAATTGAAACCGTTGTATCCCATTGAATATGGCCAATGTTTCTTTTTCTGCTATGAATTAATTCTTTTGGCTAGGTGTAAACTCACCCAAAGCATAAGCACAATGTTTTTCTTCACCTTTCTCCCTTCTTTCTTAAAGAACGACTGCCCAGAAATCTAGAGAAGCATCAGTTTGGAGTATAAGCAAACCATCACCTGGTGGCTGGAGTTTTGGTAGTTGTTGGCATTCTGTTTTCAATTGTTTAATTACTACTGTTGCTTCTTGTGACCATCCTTCTTTGAGATGTTACCTGATCGACGTTGTTTTCTCTGTCAGATTGGGGATGTGCTTGTGAAGATAATTCAGAACTCCTAAGAACCTTTGAATTGTTTTGGTATCCTTCAGTTCATCTGGAAATTGTGTCAATTTGTTAATACATGTGGTTGCATTTGAATTGCACCATTGACTACATTGATTCCCAGAAAATATATACTGTCTTGAAATAAAGACATTTTTCTTTTTGACAAAACTATACCATGTTGTTGAACTTCTTTTAGAAAATTTTATGGATGCTCTAAATGGGTTTTTACATCTAGACTGTGAATGAGGATGTCATCAATATATGTAACAATAAAATCGTACTTAGTAAAAATAAAATCCATTATTCTCTGGAAGAATGCAGGGGCGTTTTTTAAACCGAAGGGGACAACCTTCCATTGGTAAAATCTGGCTGGACAAATAAAAGTAGTTTTATGTTGGTCTTCTGGCTTTATCTAAATTTGATAATATTCAGACTTCATGTCAAATTTACTGAATACCTTTCTATGTTGTATTTTCTGCATTATGGTCTCTGGTCTTGGCAATGGATAGTTAAAACATTGAGTGATGGCATTGAGGGGTCTATAATTTATCACCATTATGGGTTTTCCCCTAACTATCTCAAAATGATTCCTTACCAGAAACGTTGAGCAAGCATAATGAGACTCGCTTGGCTCAATGAGCTGCATCTGTAGTAATTCTTTAATCTGTCTTTTTATTTCTTGCTCATCTAAGGGAGTACAGGGAATTAATTTTCCTTTGACTCCATTATCATGCAAGGTTACAATTTCTTGCATCGGACCCTCTGTTTCCCAAAACTGTTATGGGTTTTCCGAGCAACTTTTTAGAAGTCTCTTTTGGATATCATCTTGTTCTGTAGACCAATTGGGATCTATGCATGCTAATTTTTTTGTTTTAGATTATGCTCTTGCTTCATAAATCTGCAGGACTTCCTACCAATCATCAGAATCTTTCATTGGTTTTCTGGCTCCTACTCTTTTCTGCTATTTTCATTTCTTTCTTTTGAGTTTGCAATAAACAACCTACGTACAGAAATAGATTTCTTTTTCAAATTCATAATCAGCTTATGTTGGCTGATTGTTACTAGAAGCACAGAATTTAAGAATGACATTCCCAACATTAAACTAGCTGAGGGATCAAAATGTTGTATTGCAGAGATATTAACAATACTCCCCCCAACCTTCAATGAAATATTGTCTACATAATGAGTTAATCTCACAGATCCTCCAATGGTTTCTGAAACTAATATATTTTGTAAGGGTTTCCAGAGAGATTTGAACAAAGATGGTCTAGCCAAATTATTCGATCCACCGGTGTCTATGAATGCTTCTACAAATATCCATTCATTTTTCACTTGGACTTGAACCAGGATATAAATAAGGCTATTAGTCTTGACTATCTTTTTCAACAAAGTATTCCCATCTTTTCTAGTAATCTCTGGTTGTGGAAGATTGGTTGAGGCTATTGTTCTTTTCTGAAATGGACAAAAAGCATTTACTTCTGGAAAAGGTAAAAAGTTTGTTTACCTTTTGGTACTGACGGCTCTGACTATAATGGAGTTCTTCTGAAAACTCATCGTCAAAACATGATGGACATGTGTTCATTTTTTGAACATTTTCTTCTTCTTCTACATCTGATATTTCAGTCAGAATATATACATCTGAAATATCATCTTCTGACTCTACCACTGACCAATCATCTTGAAATGCTTCTATATCTATACAGGCTTTAAGCTTACTAAATGAATTTTGTGGGCACTTTCGTGCAAAATATCCTTCCTTTTTACAGATGAAACAATAGTTGTTGTTTTTGGGCCTAGATATTTTCTTCAAAAATTTGTACTTACGGAAAGGCTTTTTTTGATTTGAGACTCTCTTGGGTTTAAATCTACCATAACTTTTTGTTTTCTTCTTCTTTCTGAAAGGTTTCCATGGTAGCATTATTTTGCAGACATCTGAACTGGCTGTGATGTCATGTGCCTTCTTCTGCCAACATAAATATTTAACTTTCTCTGTAACTCTAAAAAGAAGGTCAACCCAATAAACTTGATCTAGTCTTTTGTTCTGTACATCTAGATCTTTCATAATGAGGTCTCCTAGATTGCCTAGTAATTTTGACAAAAATGAAATTTTTTGAGCCACATCATTTGAGAGATTAGCTTTAAAAACTTTAGCCATAAAATCCTTACTGAAGTGGTCAAGGTATTTTAGATATTTTAGTTCCATTCTACTAAGATCTGTTATTATTTTCTTTCTCTCATCAACTGGTTCTGGCACGAACTATGTTTTTAACAGTAATTGCAATGTAGATAGTCCGGCTTCCATAACGGCTCTTCTTTCTGCTTCGGATACTCCCATCCACCAATCATAGACTATACCAGTCATGCGTTTTTGCTAGGACCATGATGGATACATTATCCAACTTTGTTGTGACCTGCATCTGATATAGAGCACCTATCCAGATACGGATTGATTTTCTAGGATTTGAAGAATTATCTAGATCTAAGATATAACCACTTGTATTAGCAGCATACAAGTCTTCTTCAACACGAGGCTATTTACTGACTTCTTTCAAAATGTGTGCCTTATTCTGATTATTTATAGATGACAAGATGAAAGAAGGGAATTTAGAGGCAACTTGTTCAAGGGTCATGACTTCTTTCTTTGACTCAAAAGGTTTATCTATTTTATATATCTCTCTTTCACTGGTTAGCTTTCCAGCATCTTTAGAAGTACCCTCTTTTGCACTGGTTGCAGTTACTTCTTCTTCTTCCTCTAGATCCGAATAATTGGGTGCACTCATATCTATGTGAAACTTTGGAATTTCTTTGGCCTTCTTCTTATGTCTCCTTCTTCTTCTTTCTTCTTTTTCTAGCTTCTATTATTGTTGTTCATCATAGAGCAATTTCAGATTTGCATTTATCAGATCAGCTTCTTTGCCTAGGTCATCTAGAACATCTTTTGCATGTGCACACCAAGTGGTTTGATAGTTTCCTATCTGGTATACTTGGTCCATGTCATTTGGATTCTGTGAATTCTGTTCTAGTAATGGGGCACAATCAACTCTTGTTGGTGGCTGTTTGGTATTAGATGAAGAAGTACTAAACTTTTTTTTAGGCAGCCACTTTCCTCCTTTTACAAATCTATGATTTGCAAACTGAAATTCCTCTACATGTGGAGTAGTATTGACATATGTTCTAAACATTTTATTTACAACAAAGAACAATTTTTCTTCTAGTATATACAACTGGTTTGTGGACAACGGTGTACTGGTGGAAGAACTAGCTTCTTCTGGTAAAGGCATATGATGATAAAAGACCTTCTTCCACTGGCAGGAGGTTGTTCATTTTCTGAGATTGCTGGTAATACATGTTTTTCTGGCATAACTATTGGTCGTGGTATTCTTGTTCTGTTTGGGATTATTCTAACACAACCATCTGACAGAGACATTCTTTTGAGCATGATGTTTGAACTATCTACAACTGCTAGATACTTATATTGGATATACCAATCATTAGGCAAAGCTTCTTTGTCATAATGAACACCTTCCACTTGTGCATTGCTTACTCCTACATCAACACAATATTTTAACACTAACTATCTTAATTTAGGATGTACAGTATTTGTTAACTGGAAAGAGGTTTGGACTATCATAGATAAATATTCATTGTCTTCTACCATTTAGAGACCTTGTACTCCAATCAAGGCTTTCCAACAATCTTTAAGGTGGATATCAAGCAAACTAATAGAATAATCTGGATAGATAGTGCCATGTTGACATCCCGAGGATAGATTTCTTAGCATGGTTCCTATTCGGGCATGTTCATATAAATTGTGCCTGGTATCGAAAAGTTCAGCTATACAGGGAGTGTTAAGGCCATGACAGAATAATGGTGCTAGTCCAATTCTAATTCCCCCAAAGTGCAAATAGAAGAATCTATTTTTAGCAGCATATTTTATAAACTTTCTCATTTCATCTTCAGAAAACAAATTTACACCTACAATTTGTATAGATGGACCTTTGATTCTTATTTTGAGCTCAACTTCTTTAAGATAGACCTTCCTAGTTAATTTGAATAACATCGGGACTAGATAAATTTCTCTAGAATTTAATGCAGGAGGGTTCCAGCTTTCCGGGTCTTCTACCTTCTGATGTTTTACCAAGTCAGACTCAAGAGATCTACTATCTACTTCAAATACAAATCTTCTGTCAATGTTTGAAAAGGGTCTTAAGAAATTGGCCATGTTGAACTCTTATAATCTATTCCAGAGATTGACTGAAGCAGCTTTTATTTACTTAGGACTTGTAAAACAAGATTCTTTTCAAAGGCTACCTGGCTAACTTCAGACTCTTTCTATAGAATGCATTACGTCCAAGGAATGGGGTAAGGCTCTGATACCAAAACTGAGTGCAAAACAGAGCAAGCAAAAACAACAACAAGATAAGAAGTAATAGCGATAAGGTAAAGCCTTGGTGTTCGGACTTACTTCTGATTAAATTCAAAGTTTTCTAAACAACAGATCTCAGGTAGGTAACTTCTCCTCAACCGAACATGCGCGCAGAAATGCGACCTCTCTCCACGGGTCTTCAACGCAATCGCTTGACAGTTCAAAGTTCTTTTGGACTTCAGAAACTGTCCTCAGACAGGCGGCCTAGTAGGCTTCGATATTAATAAAAACAAGCAGAATATAAAGCTTAACACAATATGAGATCTCAGAGTTCTCTGTCAAGCAATAATCTTGAACTTCTGTAGACCCTTTCTTATATAGACTCCCTAACTTCTACTGTTCAAAGATAAAATGACAAAACAGAAATAATTGAGGGTCCTATTGGCATATTTTCTGTTGATGGTGTCTACTCAACTTTTCTAGTACAAAAGATTATATCCTATCCTACCATGGTCCCATGAGACTCCTATAAGAATCATAGTCAATATCATGATCGAAAGAATCATGTGATGGCTCGTACTCATCGAGTATATTCTGGTAGTGGTGTTCCATTAGCCTGTTGTATTCTTCATCGATATATGTTGTTGGGTCCTAGGCATCTGTCAATTCGTCCTGTAAAGTAGATGTTGTTGCTTTTCCTTTGGCATCTTCATCTAAAATTATTGTCTTTCTGGATGCTGCTTTTGAAGATTCTCCCTTTTCTGTATTTGTCTTTATCCTGTGGAGGCCCTTTTGCTGAGGCGTGTACATGGCTTCATATTTTTCCCACTTGTTAAGAAAAGGTAAAGCGTTGATCTCGATATCTAGAAAAGAATCTTTAAAAACATTTCTTACTGTGGGTGACCTTTGTACTGGTAATTCGATGTCGTTTAAAAGTTCCCATTTAAAAATTTGAAACATATTCGTGGAGCTTTCAATGGCATGTTGAACCCATGCTCTGCAATTATTACTCATAAAATATTTATGTTGCGAGCCTAATTCAAAAATCATCGATGTACAGATCCTTTTTGAGATCATTAGACTAATGATATGTGTCACACGGAATGAGTTATATTTGCGGACAAATCCAACCTTCCTAGGAGTCTAAGACTCTCTAATGACAAACAA
>APFE030530996.1:1514-26477 GCA_000404065.3 Pinus taeda
AGGATGACGATGAAGATGAGAAACAACCAGGTCCAAGGGAGGAGTCATTGTCCAGCAAATGAAGCAGCGATGGAGTTGCTATAATCATTCTCCAAGTGGGAGATTGTTGTGTGTGGAGCATGATTGTTCAGAGGTCTTTGTTTCAATTGGATGTATACCCCATGAAGTTTGTACACCCCTCCATGCGGGGGGGACTTGTCCCCCCCGCGGGGGTCCGGGGGGGCTGATCCCCCCCGGCTGGGTGGTCCGGGGGCCAACGGTCCCCTGGCGGGGGCTCGGGGGTAGTGCCCCCGAAGCTAAAAATAGATGTAAATTTGCCTTGTAAAAGTATAATAATTTCTAGTCAATCTGGGCCATTCATTAGGTGGATGATTTGACGGTAGAACTTATGTTTAGTTTAGGGTTTTTTTCCCTAGAAGGCAACCCCTCTCTATGTATGAGGGTATTGTATTTAAGGCTGAAATATAGATGTGTATTATGTGTGTGAGTGAGAAACAGAGAGGTGAGACTGTGAGAGAAAACAGAGGATATTACAACGGATTTGTTGTAGGTTGTGTCTCTTCATTTTGCTGGATAATAGAAATGAAGGACTGGCTGTTTGGGGTGGACGTAGCCCAAACTGGGTCAACCACGTATATTTGTGTCTCTCTTGTTTTATGCATTTTCTGTGTTTATATTTCTACAATATTTTATGTGTTCCATTGCTCCGTAATATGTAATTTTCTAACAGGAGCTGCCCAATCCATGATGGCTCTTATATTTTTTGGATCTACTGCTATCCCTTCCTTTGAAACAACATGTCCCAAGCAATGCACCTCTTTCTGAAATAAGTTGCTCTTGCTAAGCTTATACAACTGATGCTCTTTTAGCAATCTCAACACTGCTGCTAAATGCTCGACATGATTTTCTTCATTCTTGGAGTATATCAAGATGTCATCAATGAATACAATAACAAACTTGTCTAGATAAGGATGCAACACAATATTCATCAAACACATAAATGTAGCCGTGGCATTAGTCAAACTGAATGGATCTACAACAAACTCATAATGCCCATACCTGGTCTTGAAGGCGATCTTGTAGATATCCTCTTCCTTGATGCATACCTGATGGTATCTTGATCTCAATTTGATCTTAGAGAACATTGTTGTTCCCTCCAACTGATCAAACAAATCACCATTCCTTGTCAATGGGCACCTGTTCTTGATTGTTACCTTGTTCAACTGCCTATAATCAATGCACAATGTGAGAGTACCAACATTCTTCTTTACGAACAATACCGGTGCACCCCAAGGTGATACACTTGGCCTAATGTATCCCCTGTCAAGCATCTCCTTTAATTACAATTTTAAATGTACTAGCTTTGGGGTACTCATCCTATAAGTTGTCTTCGATGCTGGTTCTGCCTCTCCCCAACTCAATAAGGAAATCTACTTCCCTATGAGGAGGTAACTCTGGAATCTCTTCTTGAAACACATCTTGATACTGGTGCAATACATGGTACCTATTGAATATTTTTGTATCCTCAACATATTTACCTTTGTCACTAGATATATGCATTGCAAACATCACACAACCTTTTCTGCAACTACGCTTATCCTACTAATGAGCACGAGTCTTACCGCAAGAATGCTGCAACTCCTAAGGCTACCAACTTTACTTTATCAATTCGAGGTTCGTACAAACTTGGAGGTGATAGTGCTGTATACACAAGTAGATGCAATGGGTCCACTCTTTGTCAATGCTGAGCTGGCGATAGACCACTAGGGTTTCTAAAACCAACCTTCTATTGATTTAGAAGAAGTTTGATTACTAATGGAGAAAGGGGAATTTTACCCTAATTGAGAAAATTGAAATATTATCTACTGCAGTAATGAAAGACTGAAATAAATTCTTTAAACACACCACTCATCTAACTATTTGCTAAGAGATCTTGCTTTATAAGAATTCTAAGCTAACATGTGTGTAATCCTAACTATCCTAGGCATGCAATATGATATAATCAAACACTTTACTGCTATGCATATGAATGAACACAATAACCTTTTTCCTTTTTGTGAAAATATGAATGCTAAATCTTCTGGGTGGTATGGTAGGTGGGTTATAGATGGTTGTGAAGGGTCAAATGGCTTGGGAGGCAAGTAGGGGTTTTATCCTAACTTTCTAGATGCAATTTTCATAAACCGACCTTAAAACATGCCACTACAGGTTGTCCTACAAGATGTCCTAATGCACCTATAGGATCCCCTGTATTCCTAAAAGATCTAACTTAAAGCATAAGGAAGGGTTTGGAAGGTGGTATAGGGCTTAGGGAAGGTGAATGATGGAAGAAATAAGGTAAGGGAGTGGATAGGACTTCCTCAGAACTCAATCAAAGTTTTTAACATGGTTGGATTTGCTCAAAAAACATGGAAAGTTATTCTTATGGAATGATAAATTAGTTGATGGACTTAGTGGCTTTTGGTGATCATGGATGGATGAGGTTAGGTAGGGGTTGCTAACATGAGATCTTCCTGCACTATTGAAACTCTTGCAATACACACATCACTGGCATTTACCCATGAATCATGTCAAACAAGAAAGATTCCCAATCAATATAAGAAAACATAATTCCATTATTTAGTTTCCTAGTTCATGCATGGAAATACTTGCAGAATATTGGGAAACACCATGAGATCTAATACAAAGCTGGAGATATCAGAAATAACAAATGAAACCTATTCATGGAAATTGAAAAGATGCTTGCCTAATTAGTAGAAAACCCTAAATTCCATAAGAAATCATAATTTTGTCTTTTTGTGGTTGAATAGGAGTTTTTCCGCAAACCATGTTCCCTAAAGGGAGGAGTGAGTCTAGATCCACCCGCTATCAACCTTTTTGGTATTACTTTATCTCTCTATAGCTACTGCTAAAGCTATGCGCAAATGGAAGCAAACTAATCAAATTCACCACTACTTGCAATGAAACAATGCCAAAATCAATCCAACAAATGATGTATGAAATAACCTAAGCATTCAAGTACAATGAGAGGAACCTCTACTGCTAGGGTTGGGCCCGAACCCAAGAGATTCATCCCTCTGATTCAACTTAGTGCTGGATCAAGAAAATGCTCATTCTCATTATCATATCAAAAAATTACATAAAAACGTTTTGCCACAATCCTTCAACTCGAAAATGCTTAGTGCTCTTACATAAAAAAATCAAAATCCTAACAAGGCTCTAGGCCTCCTTGTTTATACAACTGAAGTCTCCAAAAACTTCCTTAGATCTAGGGATGCTTGGCTCCCAAACTCAAGATGAACTGGTTCATAACTATTACTGGCTCGACTGCCATTGATCTCCATGACTTGGTTGCTTGCAACTCCAAGCTAGTGTGATTTGATTGAGGGATATTCGAATGAGTGAGGATTTAATGAGGAAGACCCATCTCTTATAATATCTCCTTCTTGTCTCATTCGAGTTCCTGCACCTTAATTAGCCAAAATTGCCATGATTTTCTCCCAAACATAACATCTTACTTTTACTCATCTCGTTAAGCAAAATACAATTAAAACATGTAAGGAATTATGAGAAGATTTGATTTTAGTAAGCTTGGAGGTGTATTAAAGTCCATATGGTTACCTAATGATGAGTCTCATCATCAACCTCCTACTGAAAGTGTTTCTCATCCTCTGAGCAACTTAATCTATGTCCATGTATTTCATTGCTCTGGTGCCCCCCTGACATCCCATGCTTCTGCTGTGATTTCTTCTTCCTATGAATAAAATCCCACCTTTCTCTTTATCTCTTCCCACTATTTTCTTTCTTCTTCTTCTTTCCTTCCTTTCAACATTCCTAAAAGAAGTGGTGGAATAAGTCTCAGGCCAATCCAATTGACTTTGAGTCTTTGTAGATCCTGCTTATACATGGGTGTTCTATTTAGTGTCTGTCTCATTCTGTGAGGAGAATGGTATTCTCTGATTTTTAGGTTGTAAGGAAAGGTGTTCCAGCTCCTTTGGAAAGCTTTCATGCTTTCATCTCCTAGAAATCTGAACATGTCTTCAAAGTGTGTGACTGCGTGTTCTTGTGTAGCAAGGTACCTAGGTGCAAGCTTAGGATCATTTGCAACGAGGTTCTGGGTGCTGATGACAACCATTGGATTAGATTGTTCAGCCTTGATCATAATGGGTTCTGCCTCTTCTCTTGCCATTACCTTTTTCATATCTATATCTCTTTCCTCCTCATGATTCATCCATGATGCTAAGGCCATCAATTGCAAGTCTCCTAGTTTTGAAATTGGGTCCCACACATTCAAATCTGTCAAGGCCAAGTTGTGTAGGTAAAACTCAGATATTTTTGCTATATCTTCCAAGGTGCTTTGATCACAAAGATCAATGAATTGTCTATAGTCTTGGGAGGGCATATTGCCTTTCCATGCTAAAGTCTTGATTTAGAATTGTAGCCATTGTTCCTTGAGACACAAGGCATAAGACTTTGCTAGTATCCTGCACTTGATTTCCTCCAAGGATAAACTAGCCATAGTTGCCAACTGGCTTTCCCTTTCTTGTAGCTATCCCCTTAGCCATGCATTCTTTGCTTCTAATTGAGTTTTCATCTTTGCCTCTCTATCCCTTATGTTGCTCAGTTCTCTGCCCATCTCCTTCAATTTCTCATCCATGTGGCCCACATCCTCCACTCCTTTTGATTTGGCAATTTACATCCACCTGTGTGTCATTGCCCTCTCTTTTTCAAGTTCAACGAATAAGGGGATGGAAAAGGTTCAATGAGCCTATAGTAGGAGTTGAGGTTGGGTTGTGGATTAGGTTCTCTTAGTTATAGGTCTTCTTTCTTTTTTTCTTGCTGAGTGATACCATCTTGGTCCATTTTATGAGTTTACTGTAAGTTTAACAGTGTTTCCTGTAGGATGGCCTCTGCTTCATGTAGGTTTGTCTATGTCTCTTGTAGGAGACCTTTTCCCTTTGATGAGGCTTACCTTGTGACAGGCCTCCTAACATAAGTGATGGGATATTTGGGAGAGGCTTGTCTGATGATACCTCTCCTTGATTTTTCTCTTGTAAAGTTGCCTTTTCTTTCTGCTTGGGTGAATCTTCAATGACAATTGGAGTTTTGGTGGGGGTTTTAGGTCTTCCTTGCCTAATCCTCATGCTCTTTCTTGTCCCGAAGTACAATGGGGTTTGTCGTTGCCTCTTCCCTTTTGACTTGATAAGTGTACTTAGGGAAGTAAGAACAACTGCTGCCTCTTTCTCAGTGGGTTCTGGAGATACCCTTGGTGATTCTTCCCCTTCTTTTCCTTGAATTGTAGACCTTTGTTATTCCTTCTATTATTTTTCCTCTTTTCCATTCTCCTTGTCATTCTTATTTTCCTCTTTCTCTTATTCCTATATTTCCTCACTCTGCTCATCTGTCTCTTGTTTTTTTCCTTCTTCTGTCTCTTCTTCATTCTCCTCCTCTTTTTCTTCCTCTATTTCCTCTTCATTTTCCTCTTTTGTTTCTTCTTCCCTCTCACTAGCAGTGGGGCTTTTGTCATATTCAAGAGCTTTAATTGCTGCTCCTACCTGCATGTCTCTAAAGGTTGTCCATGTAATAGGGAGTCTTAGGTTTTGTACAACATCTTCTAGGATGAGTTTGGTCAACCCTTGGTGGGCTAGTTGTTGATGTTTTCCCTCCTGCACTTTGATGCTCATGTCTATCATTGTTTGAAGAAGAAAGTAGGGTATACTTAATCTATTTTGAGGAGGTGTGTCTTCTCCAAATATTAGTTCTCAGAGGATTCTAAAATGGTATCCATACACCACACTGTATCTCCCTTCACATGATATGTATTTAATGAGGTGGTAACTAACTTCATTCCATGGGTATGGAGTGTTTTCCCTTCTGACCCCATTTTTGTCCTCCATTGGCTCCTCTCCTTCCAAAAATAATTTCTTCTTTGCAAGGGTGTTGTTACCCTAATCTTCTTTTCTCCATGGTAACCCTAAAGGGAGTATAGTGATTCTACTTATAACATTAGGGTAATTACTACTGATAGGCCTTTCACCATAGCAGTGGCATGGGTCCTAGTGAGGGGTATGAGTGAGAGAGAAAACTCTCTGGCCACCTCATCATCGTATCTTCTCATCCTCTCAAACAACCCAATCCATTGGTGCCTTGTGAAAATTTCTACTACAGGAGGATGCTGGTGGATCCTTACTGTGTTTGTGGGTTCTCTCTTGTTAAAACCTCTTGTCATGTTTCCCTGGTAATTGTGGAAGCTTGTATGGATACAATTCAAGAATTCTGGTAGGTGAGAGAGGTTTGAATGTTACTTTGTAATATAATTCTCCTATACTGCAATTTCCTTAATCAAATTGAGGATTTTTCTTCTTTTAACTGGAAAACATGGAAGGTATAGCTCCTACCTCACTTGTTACATTCTATTGAGGACAACCTTTGATTTCTCCTCCCTTAGTGCTTACTGATAATCCTGTAGATTGACTCCTTTCTATCCTGTAGGTTTTCCTATAGGATCCTGTAGGTTTTCCTGTGGGATCTGTTAGCACTCCAGGAAACTCTCCTAGGTTATAGCTCAGAGATGTCTGGAAACATATAAATCTTCAATATCGTTCTTTGAACTATTGGAATGGATTGGGGTTTGGATCAAGTCAGATTACTATTTCAACTCTGTTTTCACTCAAGACATGCATGAACACCCTTAGCTTGACAAGGCTTTCGACCACTAATGCTCAATAGTTTATAGATTCAATGAATAGATGGAGAATCCTGATTGTACCAACAAATGCATACATAAACACATATGAATGGCTAGCTACAGAAAGTAAATGAAGCTTGCAAATATAATTTATCAACGTAGAGATAAGGTGACAATTATCTGGCATTAATAGAGTATCCACAATCTCCAAAAGTTGAACCCGTCTTACTTTGAACTTTCAGCCATTTATAGGCTTTTAACAATACTCTTGAACTCTCTGAGGCTCGAGATGTCTTAATCTATCCCCTCCGTCTTCTAACTAATTGATGTCGTAACTAGATAAACATGAGCTCAAAGAGCTCTGTTACTAACAAACACGGTAATCAAATTCGGGTAATTTTGTTGTGCTATCAGGTGGTTCACTCGTGCCAGTGATGTTCCATGATCATTTCTGTTGGTTCGGCTGCATCGTGCTGTTGTTTTTTCCCTTTTCGGCCATGCATTTTGTTATTTTATCTCACTATCCGACTGTCAAAAACACTAACAAAGCCAACAAATTTCCTCTTCGGGTGATTGGTGGGAAGTGGGGTGTGGGGTCCGTTGGATGGTGTGGATTGATGGTCGGGATGTTGGTTAGGTGGCGGAGATCGATCTGATCAGAGATTGGAGAATGGAGAGCACAACGGAAAGGAGATGAACCGAGAGCAGCCCCGCCGATATTTATGAGCACAGGTGTATAATTTTTGAAGTTCGGCTTATGGTTCGGCTACGGGTTTTCCCGTGTTCTCCTTTGTATTGCGATAATTGTATGGTTTCAGGTTTTTAAAGGCTTATGGCCAAAGTAGGGCAAGAGGAGACGTGGACCATCAGAGCTAAAATAGGGGACATTTCCGTTAAAATAGTAGCACTGCACCTTAGGGCTAACACTGGCTCCTTCTGGGGATGAAAGCCTCCCTGTGAGGTTTCAAGAACTGTAGACTATTATCTTTCCAGTAACAACCAAAACAAACTTATCTCCTAATGTTCCATTGGGCATGAAGTGTATTTACATAGAAAACAAAAACTAGAAAAACCTATTACAATATTAAGGCCTTAAAGCCTCATATGAAGTAAAGTTTCAAAAACCTCTCATTGACTGGGCCATCAAAAACACCTTCCCCCTCTAAATTGTGCAGAATGAAAGTATTGTTCATCTGAACTTGAGCAATGACAAACGGTCCCATCCGTAAGGCATCAAATTTACCATGGTTGCCCTTCTTTTCCATCAATGCATCCCATTTGAGAACCTAATCACCAACCTGAAAACTGTCCATTTTTGCCTTTCTATCAAAGGTTTCTTTGATCTTCTTCTGATGAATTCTTGACTTCTCAACTAGTTGTTCTCTGATCTGCTGTAATTCAACCAAGTTACTCATTCTCCTTGCCATGTCGCTCTCTTCATCTTGTTCTTCTTGCAAGAATTTGGCCACAAGGAGAATCAACTGGATAGGAAAAACAACATTAGCGCCATAAACCAACTTAAATGGAGAATTTCCTATGGACTTCTTGTTGGTAACTCTGTCAGCCCATAAAGCAAACTTCAACTTGGAATCCCAGTTCTTTTTGTTGTCCTCCATTTTTTTTCGTATCCTTACAAGACTCTTGTTAGATGATTCTGCGAAGCCATTTCCTTGAGGATAATATGAGGTAGAATGCACCAATTGAAAGCCCATGGATTCACACATGTCCACCAATTCTTCTGCCCTTAAAGCTGCTGCATTATCAGTGACTCGTTTGGCTGGGAAACCAAATCTAGTGAAAATATTCTCATTCAAGAACTTTATGATAACCTCATGATTAACATTTTTAGTGGGTATAGCCTCAATCCATTTGATGAAATAATCAGTGGCTACCAAGATCCATTTGTGATGGCCACTGGAATGTGGATTGATCTCACCTATGAAGTCCAAGCCCCACTGCTGGAAGGGACCATTGGCGTGTACTGGCTTCAAGGGCAGAGATTTTAGCTGTTGCCTTCCTGCAAACCTCTGACATTTGTCACAAGACTGCACAAAAGAAAACACATCAAAGAACAGAGTAGGCCAATAATACCCAACTCTTAGGATCTCGTGGGCTGTGGTTCTCCAATAATGATGGCCCCCATAAATAATAGAATGGAACTGGTGCATGACTTCCACAGATTGTCCTTTGTCTAGACATCTCAAGAGGATCCTTGATGGGTCTCTCTAATAGAGCAGGTTTTTATTAATGCAGAATTTTGCTGATCTCAGCTTAATGGCCCGAGCTTGACTTGAGCTATGCTCTGGAGGGACTTCTAGCTTCTGCAAAAAATGAACTACACTGGAATACCATTCATAGGTGGCTAGATTTTCAGCCAAAGACTGATTCAACTCTTGCTCTTTTGCTGCTTCCTCTGTCCGCTCACCACTTGAATTTGAACCCATGCAATTGATTTCTAACAAATTGCAATTTTCCTTAGCCATAAGCTTAGCCAAGCCCTGGCATTTGACAAGCTTGGTGGGCTTCACCTCTATGTTGAACTCTATTAATTTTGCAATCCATTTAGCTCTCTTTCCATCAATATCTGGTTGAGTTAGGACGTCTTTTACTGAGGCTGAAGGTACATACACGACCACTTTGGAATGCAAAATATAAATTCGGAATGCTTTTAAAGATTTTATGAGAGCATAAGCTTGTTTTTCAATAAGGTCAGACCTTAGTTCAACATCCCTTAGAGTTTTGCTGAAAAAGGCCACAGGTGCCCCACAACTTCATCATTTTTCTGCAATAGAACTGTTGCAAGTGTATCATAAGAGGCAAAAGAGAAGATATAAAACTCCCTGGTATAATATGGACTGATTAGATTTTGAGATTCCATGATATCTGGTTTGATGGCTTCAAAAGATCTTCTTGCACCATCTGTCCATTTTATTTCTGATCCTTTCTTCAGCATGGAAATGATGTGCTTCACTAGCTCTGCAAATTCGGGAATAAACTTCCTGACAAAGTTAATCTTATGTAGGAAAGATTGAATATCCCTTTTTGACCTTGGGATGGACAATGTCTGAATTGCTTGAACTCTTGCTGGATTAATCTTAACACCTTCAATAGAAACAATATGTCCCAAGAGTTTGCCTTCTTCTTGAGAAAACTGTGACTTCTTTGGGTTCACAGAAATTCCAAACCATTTGCACTTTAGAAACACCTTCTTCAAATGCTGCAAATGGTCCTTGTGACTGCTGGAAAAGACTGTTATGTCATCAAGGTAAATAAGGACAAACTTGTCCTTCTCTCCCACAAAAGCTATGTCCATGGCCCTCTGAAAAGTAGCCCCAACATTCATCAGTCCAAAAGGCATTTTGGAGTACATGAAAGTGCCCCAAGGAGTATTGAAGGCGGTCTTTTCCCGATCCTCTGGATGTACAACAACCTAATTGTAACCTGAAAATCCATCTAAGAAAGACATGACTCTAGCCCTTGAAACTTTTTGCAGCAAGTGTTCCATCTTAGGCAGGGGGTAGTTGTCTTTTTTAGAGCATTTGCTCAGATTCCTGAAGTCAACACAAAGCCTGATTTCTCCATTCTTCTTTCTTACTACCACAAGGTTAACTATCCACTTTGAATACCTTAGGGGAACTATGATCTTGGCATCCAACAACTTCTTGATTTCCTTTTCAATCAAAGGCAATAAGGGAGGGCTAATAGGTCTTACTTTCTACTTAAAAGGGATGATGTTCTTCTCTAGTGGAATCTTAAGCTGAATGATGTTAGTGGCATAGTTCCTAAGATCACTGTACTCCCAAGAAAAAATATCAGAAAATTATTTCATCAGGGTGCAATACTTGGAACTTTGGGCAGAAGACAAGTGAGTGGACAGATTTATGTACTTTAGATGGGCTGGACTCCCTACATTATGTCTATGAACTGTAGACTCATTTTCTTTTTTGGCAGGCTTATGAGGTACATCATTATGATCAAACAACTTCTTTAGGGGCACCAATCCTTTGGGTATATGGTTACTAGGTAGCTGAACAATGCTATCCTGACCAATCTCATCCTTTAGCTTGGACTGGTTTCATTCTTCAATGGTTTCATTTTCTTGGTCAATGTGCATTTCAGAAAATTCATCAATGACTTGTAAAAACGTATTAATTTCATCATCATCTTCAAAAAATTTCCAGTATTTGACATTGTTAGGCAGAGATGGTCTATATTTCCCCTGAAATTGATAAGTCAATTTAGGAGGCAAAGGAGGGATAAATGTGCTAGCAGACACAACAAGGGAATCAACAAGCTGGTTCTTCATTCTAGGGATGTAAGAAATGCTGAAACTATTAAAAGAACCCTTGAGCTTCCATACCTCATCTCTGTATGCTTTCAGCCTTGGATGCTTTGCTTGGAAATTTTTGTTCACCTGCTGAATGATAAGGTCTGCATCTCCAAACACCTTCCGACCTTTGATGCCCTTTTCTTTAGCAACATTTAAGCCCAATATCAAGGCTTCATACTCTGCTATGTTATTTGTGACCTGAAAATTTAACTTGAAAGATAAATGAATGCATTCTTGTGTGGGGGACATAAGGACTACACCTTCCCCTAGAGCTTCCTTAGAGAAAGCTCCATCAAAGAACATGTCCCAAATTTGTGGGCCTTCTTCCTCTGTGATCTGGAAAACTGGTTTCCTAATTTGCGTGGAGGCCAACTGGGATTATTCAATCTGAAGAAAACATGCTCCAAAATCAGTGTCGACAACATAGATGGGATGATTAGTGGGATTCCTTTCATCACTGATGATATAATCCAATTGAGCTTCTCTGTATAATCTCCTACTCTCACCTCCAAAAACTGGGATAGTGGCATAGGACATATCATTTTGTAATGTTCCACCTAATCTCTTGATCCAACCTCTGGAAAGCAACATGTCAAACTTGGGGGGTACATATGCTACGACAATATCCATCATCATGCTCTTCATGGGCAGCTAAGACAAGGTGATGGCTAGGTCTTTGATTAATCCCAAACATTTCACTTTTCTAGAGTCAAAAGAAAGCAAGTCATGATAAGACTTGGTAATGTCAAGACCCAACTCATCCATGACAACCTTGGGCATTAGATTATGGCTGGTTCCTGTGTCCAAAAGGTAGTTGTGAAGGATTTTGTCATGAATAGTCAAAGACACATAGAATTATGGGGAGCTGTCATCACAATTTTCAATCATTGGGCTGAGAACAACAACTGGTTTGTCGTCTTGCATATTTACATAGTCAATGGAGGCTTGGATGGATTTAGGCTCAAGGGCCTCGAGGATAGATCTCTTGAAGGACTCATTCTTCACTAGTTCAATAAGAGGTATAGCTATGCTTAGCTTCTGAATTTTTGATTCAAAACTGAAAGGAGAAGGAGACTTTTCAAGGCCTCTTACCTTGTGAGTTGGAGCCTTAAGGATGATGGGATCAATTGTTGGTCATTTCTGCTTATTAGCTTGCTGTATTGCAGGGACAATAGCTCTCTAAATCGGAGTTTCCTTGGCATTATTCAAATTCAACCTCATATCATATTTGTGTTGATCATCAGTTTGTAGAACAACTCCACCATCCCACTCTTGGCTGATCTGGTCATTGAATAATGACTTTTCATAGGCAGCTAAGGTCAAAATGGAGGCATTGCCTTTGTCTTCCAGACAATGGATCTCATCATCTTCTTCAAACTGCTCTTCTTCCATGACTACATTCTGGAAAGGGGTCTTCACCCTTTGGTATTCATTGGCATCTTTGCTTCTTTGCAGAATATGCAACTGCTCATTAGCTCTTCTATATGGATTTGGGTTTCTAGGAGAAAAGGTATTAGGAACTCTTCCTTTCCCAGTGTGTTGCTCAGCCTTTAATTTGGAGATTTCAGAGGCTAATGACTCTATCATCTTGGTCATTTTATCTATCTTGGGATCTGAAGATGATGAAGATTTGCTCCTCTGTCTCCTTCTATTAACATTCCTCTTGAGCTTCTATGTAGCCATGATGTTTGATTCTACTTCCAAGGTTGCATCCTGCATATCAACCAAGGTAGCTCATCGTCTCTCCCTCAATAGTAGACATAAGTCAGAATCAAAGGCACTGGCATAGGTGAGTTTAGCAAAGGTAGTGGTGGGTTTTACTTCAGCTGGTATCTTGCTGTACATGCGGTTAAACCTCTTATTAAAATCACACAAAAACTCACCATTTTCCCTCTTTAAGTTCCCAAACTCGGTGTGGTAGTAGAGTAGATCCTTCTTATCCCCCCAATGCTTTAGGAATGCATCATCTAAAGACTCAATATCTGTTATAGACCTTGGGGTTAGTTCTTTGAACCATTTTCTTGCCTCCTCGTCTAGACTTTGGACAAAGACTCTCATCCATACATCATCTTCACTAATGTCCAGGTTATTAGCATAGGTATAAATTGATTCAAGATGTTCCTCAGTTGTAACACCTTCAGTCCCAGTGAACTTAGGCATATAATTATGATATTCTCTAGTAGGAATGGCATTTAAAGGAGTGGGCAGTACTAGAGGTCCATACCTAGCATCTATGATTCTTTCCATTTTGGTAGGTACTGCCATAGCTATGGTGGCTAAAAGGGTACTGGAAGTCTGAACGACAGAGGGTTGAGGAGTGACTGATATGACTAAAGGGGTATGATGGATAGGAGGAGAGGCTTCCTTTGGGCTTACAAGGAAAGGAGAACCTAAAGAATAAGGAGCTTTATGAATCTCTAAGATTTTTTCTTCACTACTAGTATTAGATGCTATACTATCAACATGTATTTTTTCTATTACAGGATTTTCTTGAAGAGATATAGAATATTGTTTATAGCTACCTGAACCTGATGCTCCTTTCTACAACGCCTTTCTTTCTTTGATGCTTTTTTCAGGGTCAAGTACTGGGTCAGCTCATGGTTTATGAGGATTTCTCTGAGTATGCCTCACAGACTGAGCTAGAACCATGGAGTGGAGTCGCCAAGAGGTTCGCCCTCCAATAGAGTCGCCATATAGATGACTACAACCCAAATAGTGTCTAGACTTTGTCTATCATCAAAGCTGGATCTATGTCGTCCCCCAGGGAATCTGAGCTTTAGTCTCCTCTCCCTGGCAATGGCGCCAATTATGTTAGCACTCCAGGAAACTCTCTTAGGTTGTAACTTGGAGATGCCTGGCAACATATAAATCTTCAATATCGTTCTCTGAACTATTGTAATGGATTGGGGTTTGGATCAAGTCAGATGGTTGTTTTAACTTTGTTTTCACTCAAAACATGCATGAACACCCTCAGCTTGACAAGGGTTTCGACCACTCATGTTCAATAGTTTATAGATTCAATGAATAGATGGAGAATATTGACTGTATCAACAGATGCATACATAAACACATATGAATGGCTAGCTACAGAAAGTAATTGAAGCTTGCAAATCTAATTTATCAACACAGAGATAAGATGACAGTTATCTGGCATTAGACATGGAAGAAAACATGAATAACCTATTCAAGTGCAAGCTTCGAACAGAGGAGAAGATGGCAATTGAACATGTAACAACAAAGGAAGCTTGTATTACTGGAATGAAGATGAGACATTGGGACGAACAGAGTATCCACAGTCTCCAAAACTTGAACCCGTCTTACTTTGAACTTTCAGCCATTTATAGGCTTTTTACAATACCCTCGAACTCTCTAAGGTTTGTGATGTCTTAATCTATCCCCTCTCTCTTCTAACTACTTGATGCCGTAACTAGACAAACATGAGCTCAGAGAGCTTTGTTTCTAACAAACATGATAATCAAATTCTGGTAATTTCACCGTGCTGTTAGGTGGCTCACTCGTGCCAGCGATGTTCCATGATCATTTCTGTTGGTTTGCCTGCATCATGCTGTTGTTTTTTTCCCTTTTCATCCATGCATTCTGTTATTTCAGTTCACTGTTAGACTATCAAGAACACTGACAAAGCCAACAAATTTCCTCCTCGGTTGACTGGTGGGAAGTGGGGTACGGGGGCCGTTGGATGGTGTGGATCGATGGTCGGGATGTTGGTCAGGCGACGAAGATCGATTTGATCGGAGATTGGAGAATGGAGAGCACAGCAGAAAGGAGATGAACCGAGAGTAGACCTGATGATATTTATGAGCGCGTGTGTATAAGTTTTGAAGTCCGGCTTATGGTTTGGCTGTGGGTTTTCCTGTGTTTTCCTTTGTATTGTGATAATTGTATGGTCCCAGGTTTTTAAAGGCTTATGGCCAAAGCGGAGCAAGAGAAGACATGGACCATTGGAGCTAAAACATGTGACATTTCCATTAAAATAGCAGTGCTGCACCTAAGGGCTAACAGGATCCTATAGATCTCGTGCGTTTATCTGCTAACTGCCTCCTATAGGTGATGCTTCAAGAAGGCTGAGAGAAACCTCTTTTTGATGAATTCTCAAGATTTCTAATGCTCTCTTTGTATGGGAATCAATGTTTTATTTCCATATATGGATGATCGTGTGGGATGGTGTGATGGCTCTCTAAGTACGAGAACCTCCTTTTGGACCGTTGGTCCCACTATCAATCCATCATTCCACCTGTTATCACTCGGGTTGTTCCCTAGGAGAGCTCAAAGAAGGGAATACGGCGGAGGTAACCACTAACCAGTCTTTTAGCTGCAGATTCTAGCCAATCTGCAACTAGAGAGGGCTCTCTCTTTGTGATTTAGATTTGTTTGATTATATGTTAGGCTAGTTATGAAGCACAAGTTTTGTTTTGGTGTTTGGAAAGTGACATTCAGTAGAACAGAGCTGCAAAGTGTGGGAAGTTCAGACCATTGGGTTAATGGAGTCAATGAGAATAACTTCTAG
The DNA here is from genome assembly GCA_000404065.3 of Pinus taeda. Lineage (NCBI taxonomy): Eukaryota > Viridiplantae > Streptophyta > Pinopsida > Pinales > Pinaceae > Pinus > Pinus taeda. The sequence continues at coordinate 17,058 of APFE030530996.1, forward strand.
GTATGGTTTCTTCGGCAAAAGGAAGGACTACAGAGCAAGATAATTACCCATGGAACAATGTTTAAGTTGGAATTTAAGATGAAACGGGGTCAGGGAATGAAAGGCAATTAAGAATCTTTCATTAAGCTAACAGAGGGAAAAAGTGAAAGAATATTATCAAGGAGCAGTTAGAATTCCTTAACTATATTCAGAGTGTAAGAACCAGGGAAACAGGAGTAATCAAGAATTCCCGCCTATGCTAGTTCTTTAGAAAACATAAAAAATTGACAGGAATTGAACACAGAGTACAACAAAGTAAATTATGAGTTATTCTTTTTTCCTGCAATTTAGAATATGATAAATAGATGATACTTGACACATAGAAACAATAAAACGAGAGTTAAAAAGATTTATTGATCCATAAGGTAGCACAAGAATTCTGCAACATATTCATTTGTCAATAATGCCATAACCAACAAGTTCATCAGCAAAGCATTCCAACAATCTTTATTCTGAAGAGTTCTTGAAAAATTACAGCACAGGTCCAAAATGATATTCACCAACCAACAACAATACATATCTTGAGGAGGTATTTATAAAAGAGTTTACAAAATATCCCGTAGGAAAATATCAAGTAATAAATTCATCCATCTACTTTGGCAAAGGCAATAACTGATGTGGAAAACCGCGCATAAATGAATAAAGGAATAACTACGCTGTACTGGTTGCCTTAGGTGTCCCATTATTGTTGACTTTTCGGCTTAAGTAGTCGACTGATGGCTGTTTCTCTAATTTGCGTTCCTAATGTGCTATCACTTGCCACCTGTGCCTGAGTTTGCCTCAACGCTTTTAACACGAATACCATCCTTTGTCAATTTGATTTTTGATATGAGTCCCATACATTGCAATTTACTTTTAATGCAGACAATTTACAAAAAGAGAATCAAAACTACCTTGGCAAGACCTCAAGCATGCTCTGCCACCATTGATCTGTTGGCAACTTGTGTTTTTTCAGTTTAATTAATGTCTCATCAGCTTCAGTGTACCTGTAATAATTTGGCTAGACTTCAAAGAGATGTGCTATCTCATGTTCAATGTAAAACAAATTTTCTAATTTGTCATATAAAATTTGTCCAGAGGGAGGTACTGTCTCTTCTGAAATGCTTGATGATGCTGTAATTTGATTCGTGACATAGGTATTTAGCCTGTGAGCATACTGTTCATGTTTTAACAACCTCCCATTGCTGGTGAATAAGCTGGGTAACCCTTTGCTCTGCAACACTACAAACTTTTGTCTGAAGGCATTTACTTTTGTCTGCATTTCTTGGCACTTTCTTTCTATAGTTTGCACAAAATTCCTCATGGTCAACACCTTTTTACTCTCAAAATAGTGTCTGTTCTATTCTGAATATCTAGAGCTGCTAGCTGCTCACTAGTATGAGTATTCAAAAAATGAATTAGTTGATTGGCCTACTCAGGCTTGTTTGCTAATAGTGCTCTGGCTTTTTGAGTCTCATATTGAGCTAATCCTATCAATTCAATCTGGTAAAAAATAGTCTGTATTGATGCCCATTGATCAGTAATGGACTGGCCAATTTTATCCCACAAAATAGTCTTGATTTCTGCTAGAGTTTTGTGAAGAGTGAGGTCCTTTTCCAAGGCTTTTATTTTATTTTCGAGGGCCTTCACTTCTCTTGTCTTCTCAGCCACAACCATTTTTGATTTGTCATAACTAACCTCAATCTTGGCCAGTTTTTCTTTGGCTTCTTTTAATTCTGCCATTTGGAGTTCCAAAGCCTTTATTTCTTTCGTCATATCTTCCATGGTCAGATTGGTATCTTGTTCTACTACTGCTGTAGTTGTTGCTGAAGCCGAGGTACCTGCTGTTGATGCTGGATCAGTAGGAGGGGCTGCTATGGAGACTGTAGGAGGAGCAACTGTAAGATTTGGAGTTGTTTGAACTGGTTGAGAGGTCAACTCCCCCTGTTTTCCTTGCAGTGCTGTCTCCAAGGCTTTCTCTGTTTCTAGTAGTCTTTGATTCATCCTCATTAACAAACTTACCACATCCTCCTCTTCTCTTTGTTGTGCCACTTCTGTGGTCTAAGGGTGGATTGTAACTGGCAGCCTGAGTTGTCTTCTGAGGGCTGCTATGTCTTCTTCTTTCTTTTTAATTAAGGCATGTGTGCCCTTGGGATCCTTGGGAACATGTCCCAGTTCCATGATAATCTCCTCCAAGGATTTAATTCTATTATCCTTGGCTAATGAGGAGGCCTTTTCCAGTTCCAATTGGGCAGAAGTATTGTACAATGAATTCTGCAGTTTATGAGCCAGTAATGCTTTGTCTGCCAAGGTAGAGTATACCATTTCTCCAGTTTGTTTGTGTAACTCAATTTGGTCCATTGGGTGGATGTCTTTAGCAAGAACTTCCAGATTGGTCTTGATATAATCAGTGGCTGACTGTGGCTGCGGTGTGGTGGTCCTGAAGTGACTAAGGGTCATCTTCCCTGCTTGGATATCATAGGCTGCCATTAGCCTTTGTTGATTGGTGGGAGCCATTCTTAGCAATTGGTTATATAACTGGAACCTTACCGGCTCATTTCTGGCCTTGATTTCAGTGAATGCTTTCTTGATGTCAGCACCTTGCTTGCTCTGTTGCTTGGTGGATGTGACATCCACACCCTGCTGCCTCTCTTGCTCCTGCTGAAATGAGCTAGTTGATGTTTCCAAAAATGGAGGAATCTGTTGTTTAGTTGTTTCCTCATCCCTTCGGTTGCCTGCTGTTTCCTTTGTAAATTCTTCCTCAGAGTAGGGGTTCAACCTTTGCCTCTTCTCCCCTTGCTGTTCTGTGGATGCCCCTGTGGGTGTCTCTTCTGGTCTGTCCCTTTTCTTGGCTCTTTCCTCATTAAGAGGAGTTTGTAACACATGGATTTCTATTACCTTTGCTTGTGTTGAAGGGCCTTGCCCTTGACTTTTTTCCTGGGCTGTGTCTGGCCGATCTGCCATTGTATTTTACTGCTCCGAATGCTGTACTTCCTTGCCCTTCCCTGCAGGTGGAGTAGTCTCTTGGGCAGTTTGTTGTGAAGTTGTGGCAGATGATGTGCTCGCCCCAATGTGTTGCGGCAATGTGAAAGGGACCTGTCCAAAAGAATCCAGGTCAATTGTCTTCTCAAACTCTTTCATTTCTTTTTCTAATTTCTCTTCTTCAGTAAGCTCTTCAACTAGTGTTCCCTCTACCCATTCCTGTCAATTAGCATATTGTTCAATCTGAGGGATTTTGTGGTGCACATATCCTGTAAGCTTGTTTTTGACTCTTCTAAAACTTATGAAATTTTCAGGGTCATATGGTGCCCAATGAAAGCTTTGTTTTAGCATAAGTTCATCTCTTAGTATCTTATCTACATCTTCCCAGGCTTCTTCCCTCTTATTGAAGATAAAAGGGCCCAATTGATGTCTTATCTTGAGCTGTGTTTTTTTCCTAGTACCATAGAAATGAGTCAAATCTGAACTACTAAACTGCCAGTAGTATTCCAGGGCAAGTCTCATGGGGACATACTTCGGTAGCTTGTAGGGAGATAACTGATAGCCATAAATCCTGATCACTGTGTGGTTTTGGTAAAAATACCAGTCACCAATGCTGTAGCCCTTTGAGAGATGTAAAATCCTCTGCATTTCAGTAGAGAGCCTGTCAGGAGGAGTCATCATCAATAGGGAAGTGGCTGGGTATATGAACAGGTCAATGAACTCACAATATGTATAAGGGGAATGGTGGACTTCATGGAAAACTGAGGTCCAGAAACTCACATACCTCCTCCCTCCTTTGGGGTCTAGTCTTTTAAGAGGAACTTGGATACTATCAAGTTGATAGTACAGTAGTAGATGATATATATAGGATGTGTTTTTGAACACCCTTTCTCTCTCTAAAATCATGAATTGCTCATGGATTTTATTTACCATGAAGGTGGCATAATCATACTTGACAGCAGGGGGCTGTCCTGGAGTGCACATGGACATCAATACTAGCATAGTTTCAACAACATACTCACTGGTTTTGAATCCTAAAATGTAGGATATCATGTCTATAAGGAGTTTCCCTGCCTCATTGAACCAGACTTGGTGATAAGGAGGAGGCTGATCAGGCTGACACTTTGGTAGCATAAACAACTAAGCAATTCTTGCTATCTCTGAGCTAGGCAACTTGGCACCTTGATCAAGCAAAATTTTCACGGTGAGAGGAACCAGAGGCTGAGTTGGCTCAAAGTTCAACATCTCATTTATGGACTAAGGAGTAATATAGAAGAGTACAGATCCAGATGGAGCCATAATTTCTCTTTGTGTGGGATCATAATTTGCACAACATAAATGGATGAAATCAGGGAGCACATTCACTGAAGGGAGGTAATAGATAGGCATGTTGGATTCCCAAATTCCCAGGACATCAATATTGCTTCTGTGGCTATTTCTAATTTCACAGAAGGCTTGCAGGTGAGGCTTGAAACCCATCATATCCTTAATTTGAAAGTCCTTGTCAGCAAGGTGTATCCATTCCAATTCCTTATGTGGCACATTCAAGGGTGCAATGTTCAGGGCCACTGGAGCTTCCATGGTTCACTGATCTATGTTTTTTAATTGTATTTTGGAACTGTGTTATAATAGGAATAGAGTACTGGCACTAGGTCATTCACAGAAATTTCACAGGAATTTTTGTCAAACTGAGTTTTGTACACAAATGACCTCACTGGGTAAGATTCAAAGGGGAGATAGAGTCTGCAGAGTTTAATTGGTGGCTGGAAAAGCAAAGGATGATGCTATTTTGCAAGTGAGTTGGACCAATTATAACTCAATACTTTGACATTTTTTGGAGATTTTTCCGGCGGGAATGGATTGAATTGTAGTTTAAATGGGCAATTTGCTGAGGAAAACTGAATTAGCAAGTTTCCTTTGAAAAGATGTCATATAGCGACCTACTCTACAGAGGTCTTATAGGCAGGTGGGTATTTAATTTTGAATTTAGTTCTTCAGGCGTTTTCTACAGAGAAATTGAGAAAAACAGGGTTTGTGGGCGAATAATGGGTAAATACTTGTTTTACAGGCGACTGGTATGGAATGTAGTTGCAGACTGAGCTGAGGGGGCCGGGTTTGCAGCGTGAACTCGCTTGGGTGATGGATTGGAGCGTTGGTGGCGATTTGGACGTAACGTGCATGCACAGTCTCTGCAATATAAAAAACAGAAATAGACACAAACAGTCGTTTTTGCGACTTATAAACAAAATTTGGGTTTGTTCGGGCTTTTTGGCGCTTTTTGGGATGACGTCAGCATGACGTAAATTTGTCTTGTAGCAGGGTACGGAAGGTGTCATGGCGGATGACGCGGTGCTGACATGGACAAATGACATGGCGAACACGATGGACGAAATAGTAACGGGGGTGCTGGGGTGGGTGCAGATGTGGTGAATGACGTGATGCATGACGCGAGCAGCGGGACCAGGGGGCGGTTTGCGTCAGAACGGGCCCAATGCAATAGAAAGCCGACACACGTCCCAGGGTACTGTGGGAAAATTGCTTTACATGGGGAGTTAACGAACGGACGTGGGGGCAGCTTCGATATCGACGAGAGCCGTTGGATCTGGAGGGCGCGATCCAACGGTTGACGGGGGACATAGATGGCTGAGGTTTAAAAAAAAGGGACCCTCACTAATATTTTAATATTTTTGCAAATACATGCGGGTCAATACTTTGGTTAAGAGGGTTTGTATGGTTTATGTGGGCAGGTTAGGTGTGGTTATTATAATGTTTAAGGTAAACACTATAATTCCCAAAACTTTTCCATATGGCTACAGTTACAAGGGGTGGGGATATTATACATTTTTGGGTTTTTTATGTATTCTTATGTACAATAGGGGAGGGGAAATATAAATGGGAGTTTTATGGAATAGAGTTAACATGTTAATATGAATATGAGGGGAAGTGTTGGGTGCATGAAACTGAATCACCTAGACTTTGGTGTGGGGAGAAAGGAAACTTTACACAAGAAATGTGGCTTCGAGCTTTTAAGTAAACCTGAAGTTTCACTTAAATTTTTATGGAAATGGAGTGAAGTTAAGAGTTTGAGCAGATCCCAATCTCTTTGAGGGATGTTAGTGAATGATTATTGTGAGGGGAGAGAAGGGGAGTTAGACATGTAACATCTGATCTATCATCATACCTTTGCCATGGCACTTGAGATATCCATGAAAATAGATCATATTAAAAAAAGATGACACTGGTGATAGACCTGTTCCTGCAACTTCAATCTACTTACCCATCCTACAATTCCTTACATTCTTTCTTCATTTTGATTGGGTGCACTTGAACTAGCAAACCCTGATTTTCCTCTTTTCTTTTGGCTGCCCTCCTATCTAAATCTATCCTTATCTCTTCCAAGGGCTCAGATTGAGCAGTTGGGCCCTTTGCTTCTCTATCTATCTATCGATCTGCCAAGCTTGAACTATTTGAACAGACCTTATTCTCTATTTTAAAACAAGAAATTTAAACATGATCTAGCCAGGGTTGAACTGTCTCGCTATTCATCAATTGTGAGAAAGTTAGTGATTGCACATTCTGAACTTGCTTTGCAACATGTAGTACAGTAATACCATTTTGACAAGCCACTTTCCTGGTCTTTTTTTGGGGTTCCTTTTCTTTCTCTTTTTCTTGAATTTTTGATTTTTTGAAAATATGGAACCTTTGCAGCATGGAAAGGATGATCATATTTAGCATTTCCATAGTCAATCATGAAAAATGACACCTATTGGTATAGGAACCTAACACCACCTTACCTCGTTATCATCTCCCACTTCATTCTTCCGTAACTTAACCATTTTTGGCCTTATCCCCTTTTCTTTTGATTTGACTGTTGCCACGTGTGGAGTGGTCTAACTATTTTCTCCTCGTCGACTAGTCGAATTTGGCCATGTTAACAGGCCAACTCTACTTATAAAACCAACCCTGACATAATCCTATAGTTTTGATCATATCGTACTAATGAGAGAGCATGAATAAGATGACATACCTGTGGGTAAGATGCTTTGATGATGATGCATGTTGGAGAGTGATGTATTTGTGTTGTGTTTTTGCTGCATATTCTTCTGTATATTGGCCTCTTTTGATGCTTGTTTATTTTGATGTGGAGGTGTTGGAGAGTGATGTTGGTGATCTTGCGGCTACTGCTAAGCTCTAGAGGAGCTTTCTTAACCTTGGAATCCTTGTGCTGAAGATGGCTGCAACCTTGTGAAGTTTCCTTCGTGGGATAGGCTGCTACAGGGTTTCCTACAGGAAACCTATAGGATGTCCTCTAGCTGCCTCTCCCCTAAACTTTCATACTTTTTCTCGCTTCTGGAGCATGATGGTTTTTGAAATGAGTAGAGAAGGGTTGTAGAGAATGGTAGGTGAGAGTTGTGGTCTTCAGGTATTGTCTTTGTTTCCTCCTTCTCTCCCCCTTATGTTTGCTGTTTTTTCTTTTGTAAAATACAATTTTTTTAATTGACTTATTGGATGGATGCAGGGGTGACATGGTGATGAAACACATGACGATGATGTGGTGGAGTGAATGTTTTTTTTTTAGATACAAGCTTGTCATCCCCTTTCTCTGGTACCACTTTTCTTGGGGTTTTCGAGGCCACTATAATTACTATAGGAAACTCCTGTACGTTTACAGGGAATACTGTAGAAAACATAGAGCCTGTGTAAATTGAGCTGGAGGGGTTCACAAATGGAAGAATATATGAAATAATGAAAAATATGAGATGGAGGGATTGAAATATGGATCTTGTAGGTCCTTTTGTTCCTCTCAAGTTGTGCTTATCCTCCTCTTGCTGACCTGCAAAACAAATTTTCCATTTTTTTTAACCTTTTCTCTCTTTTTTATTTTTATTTTGGAAACAACTAGTCTGCCTCCAAGGAGGTTTTCATCCTAGTTGCTTTCCCTCTCAAAAGAGGTTTTCACCCAGAGATCTTTATTTTTTTTTTTCTCTTTTTTTTCAACACCCTTGGGCAACCTCAAGAGGATTTCAACCCAACAGTGGGACTCAGGTGCCTCATGGAGGTTTTCACTTGAGTCTTTTTTTTTTCCAGGGACTTGGTGAGGTGGAAGCTGTGACTTGCTCCACCACCATCACTATCTTGCTGATGCCATTGATGAATTCTTGCTTTGACAAGGGCTTCTTGTAGACCTTCAATCTATACCCATTGACAAGTGAAGGGATAGCCTCTGCATCAATGGTTCTTATCTGTACAACACCATTATCATGACATTTTTCTATGAGATAAGGCCCTAACCATCTAGTCCTTAACTTACCTTTAAAATCCTTGTACCTAGAATCATACAACAAAGCCCAATCACCTTCTTGAAACTGTTTGTCTTTTATATTCTTGTCATGCCAAATTTTCGTTTGAACTTGAGTCACCTCTGTGTGCATGAGGGCTAGCATCCTAAATTCATCTAACCCATTCAACTGGAGCAATATTTCTTGTTGTTCCCTAGTGAGATCTAGATCCAGTTGTGTTTCCATTCTTAAGGTGTTGTATTCAAATTCAATAGACAAGAGGGCTTTCTTCCCATAGACCAACTCATAAGAAGTAAACCTAGTGATGGTCTTCCAGGTGGTATTGTAGGCCCAAGTTGCCTCAACTAATCTATCTGCCCAATCCTTTCTGCTGCTGCTAATCACTTTGGTCAGAATGCCTTCCAACGCTCTGTTTTTTACCTCCACTTGCCCACTAGCCTATGGGTGGTAAGGAGTGGATGTTCTGTGATTAATCTTGTGTTGGATTAACAAAGTCTCAATCATGTGAGATGTAGATTAGCTGCCATGATTAGTGACCAATTCTCTAGGGTACCCAAACTTATAAAATACATTTCCATTAAGAATTCAACCACTTTTTCTTTTTTTGCTGCTTTGATGGCCTTGGCTTCAATCCACTTGGTTAAATAGTCAGTGCACATAATGATGTACTGCTTTTGCTTGGATGGAGGATCAATGGCTCCAATGAAATCCATGCTCCACTTGTCAAATGGTTTGAAAGTCACTTGAGGTTACAGAGGCATTTCATACCTTGGGTTAGGTTTCCCCATCCTTTGGCACCGATCGCACTGACTGGTATACCTCCTCACATCTTGGTGAAGAGTGGGACAGTAATAACCAGCTTGTAGTACCTTGAATGTTGGTCTTTTGGCTGCAAAGTGACCTCCACAAGGCCCATCATGATAGGTTAGAAGGTTGTCAAAGTCTTCCTCCTCCTCAACACATCTTCTTAGAATTTGATCTGGGCCTAGTGTTACACTGAAATTTGTCACCATGACTAACTGCAGTTAATATGGCTCCATCAATAGTCATATTATCCTCCTTGTCAAGCCTAATACCTCTGCTCTTCATGTCAAGCTTCAAAAAAGAGAGAAAGTCACTA
>APFE030530996.1:41604-61938 GCA_000404065.3 Pinus taeda
GGCTCAGGTTGTAATGGTTTCTTTTTTGATTCCTTAATACAAATAAGTCCATTCTTCTCAATGATTTGTTGTTAATGAATTGTTTCATATACTCCTTGGTCTATATGTTGAATATGCTTTGTTTTATGGAATATTCAGGTGTTATGTAATCGTTTGATTGTTAGTGTATACAGGTTTCAAAGTGAAGGAGGAGCTCATCTGGATCAATGAAGCTAGGCTGCTACAACAAGCATTGGACCTAAGGTAAGATTGAAAAACACTTGGTTTCTCATAGGATAATGTATACTTAGAGAAGGATTGCTCTTACTTGTTTTGTTTGTCACTAGAGAGTCTTAGACTCCTAGGGAGGTTAGTTTTGTCAGCAAAAATAACTCTTTCCGCATGACACCTAGTTTGAAGAGATTTCCCCCAATTCAAGTGAATGGGGTGCTCTTCCTTATGATTTTTCTCTTGGATAATTTTGGTGGAAACTATGCAAACACCAAGTAATTTTATATGTCAGAAAACCATGGAGAGAGAAATGAAATGGTGAATAAGTGTTCATTTGGTAATTGATCATCAACCATTCCTTCCTCCCCTGGAGACAAAGTCAATTTGGATAAAAAATCTGGAACAACATTCTCCTTGCCAGGCTTATTGATGATAGTTAAATCAAACCGTTGAAATAAAAGTAACCATCTAATAATTTGGGCATTTACATCAAGTTTATTCATTAAGTATTTAATTGCAGCATGGTCAGTATGTACAAATTTTTGGTAACTAGTAATGTAATACCTAAATTTATTCAATGAATGCATAACAACAAGGAGCTCTTTTTCATTCACTATGTAGTTCAGTTCGGCTTTTGACAAATTCTTACTGATGAAGTAAATGGCATAAGGTAGCTTGTCATCTATCTAGCCTAGAGATGCTCCTATGGCTTTCTGAGAGGCATCGACATGTATACAGAAAGGAAGAGCCCAATTTGGGCCTTGGAGAATAGTTGCAGTAGTCAACTTGTCCTTTAGGGTTTCCAAGGATTCTTGACAGATTTCTAACCATAAAAATTCGGACTCTTTGGCAAATAACCCAAATAAATGAGAAGCTAGCTTGTTGAAGTCTTTTATGAATATCCTATAGTATTTGGCTAAACCTAGAAAACTTCTGACGTCCATCTGTTTTTGCAGAGTTGAGACCATTTGAATGATGGCTTTCTTATTTGGGTCAACCTGCAGTCCTTTCTGGGATATTGAGTGACCTAGAACAATGCCTGCAGTCATCAAGAACTCACTATTGGCCATTTCGACATGAATCCGTAGAGCACAGATTGAAGTCTCACCCGAAGCAGTATGGGGGATGCTGGAACCAAGTTTTTGCACTCAGAGATGGTTATGATGTCGTTTTATACCATTTATCTGTTTTCGCACAGAGTGATAAGCCTTTGAGGCTTATCGATATAACTTACTCTTACCAACATCTAGCCCTTTGCGAAGGTATACAACTGTCTTTCGTAGGCCCTAAATAGGTGAATCAACCACTTACGTGCCTCTGTAATTAACCTTAATTCTGTATTTACCCAGATTGGCCTAAGTATCTGATATCTTTAACAGGTATTAAGATATTTGATGAGCATCATCATTGGGTAACTATATGGACCTTAATTCACCTCATAGCTTAGTCAAATCAACTCTTCTCACAATTTATTACATGTTTTGATTATATTTTGTTTAATGAGATGAGTCAAAGTGAGATATTATGCCTAGTGGACTAATGTGTATTGAATATAGGTTTGTGAGAGGAAATTAGGGAATTTTGGCAAAATTAAAGGTTGGAACTCAAATGGGACAAGGAAGAGATATTTTTGGAGATAAATCCTCCTCATTTACTCCTTCTTCATTTGAATATTCCTCCATCAATCACACTAGCTCAGAGTACAAGCAACCAAGTCATGAAGATCAAAACGCAGCCAAGCAAGTGATAGTCAACGAGTTAGTTCATCTCGAGTTTGGGAGATGAGCCTCCCTAGATTTAAGGAAGTCATTTGAGACTTTAGTTGTATAAATAAAGGGGCTTAGAGCCTCATTAGGATTTGAATTTTTGCTGTAAGAACACTAGTTATTTTTGAGCTCTAGACTTGTGGAAGACATTGCTATGTAAATTTCTGTTTTGATAATGAGGATGAGCTTCTTCTTGATCCACTATTGAGTTAACTCAGAGGGCTGAAGCTCTTGGGTTAGGTACCAACCCTAGTAGCAAAGGCTCCTCTTCTTGTATCTCTATGCTTAGATTAATTTCATAGATTCATGGTTAAATTTTCATTAGAAGTATTTCATTGCAAGTAGTGTAGATTTGATTAGTTTGTTTATTAGTTTGATTCCATTTGTGTTATACTTCATCAGTAGGTTAGAAGGGATAAAAGGAGCATCAAAAATCTATCAGTAGGTGTCTTTGCCTCACCTCTTCCTTCATGGATCATGATTTGAGGAAAGGACCCCTATGCAACCCCAAAAAGACAAAATTCTACTTTCTCATAGAATTTGGAGTTTACTGTACTTGAACCAGCATTTGATTAGTTTGCAAGTGTAGGATTTAATTACCATTTCTTCCATATTCAGTCTTACAGTATATCTCATCAATGATTTCATCTTGTTCTGCAAATTTTCCCCATGCATGAAGTAGACAACTACCTCATTAAACTCTGTTTTTCTAGCTTATTGAAATTCTTCTTGTTTACATGATTTTGTAGAAATTTTGAATAATTTAACACATAATCAATGGAGATTATCCTGATCATGTACTATTGCGGAAAACATACACAATACATAAGCTCCTCTACGTTGATCATCAGTATAGCAGCATCAATAACAATAAAACATCAAGAGCATTCACACATTAACACAGTATGTATCCCGGGGAAAGCATCTCGCTAAAAACCCCAACTATCTGTATATTAATGAATGAGTCATGTAACATTACACAGCATAATACTTCTCACAAGTATCTCCACCTCTGTTACACACAATACAACTCAGATCTGATCTCCAAATCTCTTCCACTGCTTGCCTGCCTCCACTGCTCAATACCTGCTCAAGAACTGATGAGAATGGCTCACCAAACTCATTTTTCACCTGCAAAATAGTCACTCACACTTTGTGGACGTGAGAATAAGCTAAAATGTGGGCAAATACGTGGGCAAACTCATTGGCATACTCAATCCCTTGATTGTGCAAGATCTGGTGCACAACTATAGTCACAACTGATAGCAATCTGATTCTCTACCACCTGTCCCTGTTGAACTGAACATGCACTGACATGCAACTGAGTTAACTGATGTATTCATTAGTTGTATTATGAGTTAATAACTTGTGAATTAATTAATAACTAATTCACCCAACTCATCTCTAGTCTATTCGCCAGTTAGACTAAATACAACCAGTTTAACAAAGCTAAACTGAACAGAACTCCATCAACTGCACCTCCAGTCCACTAAACTCAACTCACTTGAGTTCTAACTGAAGTCATGCATGCAAATATTCAACTAACCCATAAGAACCACATATTTCCTTCATGCAATTGCATGTGCCACATCCGTATCTCGAACTGAAGTGCTCCAAGAGAATAAGATTAAGTTTATAGTCCAAATATTATTGTGAGATAATAATATTTGACTTTTCTATTTTTGACAGCCAGTCTAAAAATAGACTTGATCACTCACACTGTGATCACTCCCACTTTCATCAAAAATAGAAGTCCATCTATTTTTCCCAACTTGATCAATCATCCATAAACAACAACCTGCAATCCATAGACATGATCCATATGTCTAAAAATAGACATAGTCTAAAAATAGACTTGCGCCAAAAATAGCCTGCGGGCGCACTTAGTGAAGGCGACTCTTTTCACTAAGCTCCATCATCTTGTTGCAATCTCAACAAGCATTTCTTGTTGCACACTTTTCAACACACTTGCACACCCTGCTCATCAATGATGTACCCTAGATATTGAACTTGGGTCATGCCAAAAGTGCATTTCTCCAAATTGGCACACAACTTATGTATTTGCAGGGTTTGAAGGACCTATTGAATATGGTGGAGGTGCTCTTCCCAACTCTAGGTGAAGATAAAGATGTCATCTAAATGCACCACCACAAATGCATTGGTGAAGGGTCGCAAGATTTCATCCATAAATCTCATGAAGGTTGTGGGGTCATTCGTCAACCCGAGAGGCATTACCAACCACTCAAAAATTCCCTCCTTGGATTTGAAGGTAGTTTTCCACACATTGGAGGATTCTATTGGCGCCTGGTAATAGCCGAAATTCAAGTCAATCTTGCTTAAACATTTGTTCTCCTTGAGCTGGTCCAGAAGGTCATCAATCCATGGGATTGCATACCTATTCCAGATAGTGATCTTGTTTAGCAGCTAATAGTCAATACAGAGTCTCCAAGTCTCGTTCTTCTTCTGTACCAATATATTCGAGCTCCCATAGGGTGATGATCTTGGCATGATGTTCCCTTCCCGTAGCAACTCCCTAATCTACCTCTTGATATCATCATTATCAAGAATAGAACGTCGATAGATCAGTGCATTGGGTAGCAGCGCACTCAAATTCATATCGATGGAGTGCTTGACCTGACAGTGCAGAGGTACCCTAGTAGGTGAGGTGAAAATTTCCCTATATTCTCGAAAACCTTGTCCATTTTCTGCTCTTGTGTAGTGGAGCCCTGCTTGGAAGCCGTGGCCACAACATTATTCTTTTCCTGATGGTGTATCATAAGGAAAAATAAATTTTTGGTCTGGGAAATAATCTTACTACATTTCTTTGCGGTGATCAAAAAGATGGTGATAGGCAGGGCTACCTCCGGTATCCTGTACAACTTATTGCCCAAATTAATAATCATAAAGCAAGGTATAGACTCATATACAACATGTCACTTCCACAAGTATGGTTTTCCTAATAATATATCACAAAATTCAAGAGGATCAACATCACACATTACCTCATCTGTGAAGGGCTTGATGCTTTAGGGAAGGCAACACTGCTGGCTGACATGAAGATCTCAACCTTGGCGAAGCCATCGATGGTGTATGACTTTGGATGTGATTTCATCATTAGGCCCATCTGCTTCACGAACTCTATTGAAATAAGGTTATTTTGGCTCCCGTTGTGGACAGTGAACTAAAGTGGAGAGCCCTTCACCCACATTTGTGAGTGGAAGAGGTGTTCCCCCTCCTCTAGATCTTCAAGCTCATTTTTCTAGATCTTGGTGGTGGCCACCATGGAACAGGGCTCTGCATCAATTATCTACTTCCCTTTGTCATTCCCCTTGTCAGGTTATGATTCAAATTCGAACCCTGCATCTGATTCAGAAGCCTTTAGATCTCCCACCAGTGACTGCTTGGCTTGACACTCACTTGTGTTGTGAGTTGATCTCTTATGGAACTCACATCATTTTCCCATGTCCTTCTTTGGCTTTGTGGTCTTGTTCCTTGCTTACGGCTTTGGTGGGTTGTCTTGGGTCACCCCACCTTGGATTTGGCCTTTTCTCTGTGGTTTGGGGGTGCCTTTTCCTTGCTTTGGATTCTTAGATCCAAAGTCTTGCTTCTTTTGTTTAAACTTATGCTCGATCTTGACAGCATATCAATATGTCATGCCAAGCGAGGAGATGTCTAGGATCTCCATATCGTCCTAGATGTACTCATGTAAAAAACCATTGTACTTGAGTACCAAATGTCACTCAGAATCCTTGATACCCAACTTCGTGCGGAGGGTATGGAAAACATCTGTGAACTCTGATACATCTTGGTCCCTTCCCTGTTGTAGCGTTGTCCAATTTATGTATTTATCTTCATAGCTCTCGATAGGGTAATATTGTTCCTTGATGGCATCTCAGAAATAATCCCAAGTGGGTGACGCTGACAAAAATGAGGAGTCACTCTCTTCCTTTTGTTCACAGTAGGTTTCCCACCAGTCCTTGATGTGTGGGGTAACTTTGAGAAGTGAAAAAGTAATCTTTTCCCGATTGGAAAAGTCATGAACTAAAAATATCCTTCCAACATATTCAACCATTTATCTACAGTTCCTACATCTATCTGGACCTCAAATATGGGAATATCAAAGTTAAATTGTACCTTAAAAGGAGTTGCACCTCTAGAGTGGCTGCTGGATGAATATTCGCCATCTGTGGGTAGTTGTCGAAGGATATGGGAAAAGTTATCCATCACTACGTTCCTTTGTCGCTCGAGGGATTCCTCAAGCAATATTTTGAAAGGATATCTCACCTCCTAGTCTTTTTTTTCTTTCTCCATTAGAGGTCATCGAGGTTTGCGAGGCTGGTCTTGCAAAGGTTCAACTAGATCAAGCCCTAACTCCTTATGTCTTGATTTTGTTGGGGACATGTAAAGAAAAACAAAGAACGAGCAAACCTCTCTGATACCACTGATATAAAATTAAACAGGAATGCAACAAATTACAGATATAACCATAACTACAAAGATGCAATAGAAAGAACAATTCATTTCATTATTATCATAATATTGAAATATTGAAATACGCTTACAAACAAAATGGGAATAAACTAGCTTGGGTGATGGTAGCTTATCTTTGAGAAGAGACGTGGCGGCTACATGCCTCTAAACTATGTTACAATGAGGCTCAAGGGCATATTTATTATTGAACAAAAAGAGAAAAAACTAAACAACCAAAACCCTAACCTTAGGATATGTAATGTCAAGAGTTTGTGGGCCCTGTTGGGATTAGTTGGGAAGCCAACTTCCCAGGGTTATAACTTGGTCATATTATATCCGTTTGGGGCATATGATACCTTGTTGAAAAGGTATCTCTGAGTACTACATGACTTGTGGTAGGTCATTGCCTATGGCAAAGGGCCTATGACGAACCTCAAAAAACGTCATTTATGGGGTTAAAACTGCTCCAGAAGTTCAGGACTCGAAAAACTGCTAAAAATAGTAAATGTTGAAATAAACAAGGAAACAGATGAGACTGACTAGAGGTCTAGGTGGGATCAACAGGTGGCCACCAATATCCACCTGGATCATAAATAGAGATAATTATACTCAACTTTAGAAAATAAAATAAACTTATAGCATTATTACCTCCATTATCTTCCACTTTTCTTCTTTTCCAATGAAGCATAATGGAAAAATTTGAGAGATTCTGCTCTACAAAATAACTAGGGTGTATGGTCTCAACACCGAAACTAGAAATATGCAATTAGGGTTTTCAAAACCCTAGACTCTTCTCCAAGATCTCTCGATTTTTTTTCTCAAATGGAAAAATCTAGAATGGGGAGAAGCTCCTCATTTTCCCCTTTATATAACTTTTGTTGGGTCCCTATAATACTAGTGATTACCCCATTACTATTGTAGTTGTATCCCTTATTAATATTTTTGTGCCCCTATTGTCCCCATATTGTTATTATTGTGCCCCATAGAATCCCTCTATTGTTTATTTTGTGGCTTTATATTATTATTGTTAGGTCGGATGGGTTATATTGTGACTCCTTAGACTCCTATATATAGAAAGGAGGTTTTGTCATTCGAATATCCAAGAATTGTTCATTTATGTAATGTAAAGGAGGTTGCCCCCTTGAAGATGCTGAATTCTAAGGCGTTGATCTATCTTTTCTATCTTTTTCTTGAGCTGGTTTCATAACATTTGATATCAGAGCTTTGGATTCTAGGGTTTCGTTGCTCCAAATAGGTCATCATGGCATTTTCGCTATAATTTTTTTTCTGCGACGTTTCAAAAGCTAAAAAAAACCCCATTTGAGAAGAAATTACGTTGAACCTCGGGTCTGAATTTCATAGCTTTTCGCACTATATTTGCAGATATATGATCTGAGGAAGTTGGTCTTTTTGCATACTCCTGAATTACATTCCAAACAGGTGACCTGGGGAAAATCGTCATAACTTTCTCTCTGAACATTAGATTGAAATTTCGTAAGGTCACTGTGGGACATTTCACATAACTCTTCCTTGGAAAATCTAATTTGGATCAGACTAGTGGCATTGGAAAGAGGACACAGAGGGCTACTGCAGGTTGCAATTTCAGAACTGGGTGATCCGAAAGTACGGAGATACATCAGAGGCAATATCGAGCTCCTACAAAGTGAAAAAAGGTGTGTAGATTTTTTAAAATTTTTGCTTAAGCTTGGTTTGAAAATTTATTTTGAAGGAATTCAACTAGCATAGTAGAGCATTATTATCGTAACTGATGCCCAGAGGAAAGAAAATGTAAACACCTAGTAAGCAACCTGAAAGCTCTAGCATGACTCATGAAGAAGAGGAAGAAATGCTACATGATATATCAAAATTACAAGACCAAGTGCAACAGGTGTCACTTGTACAAAAGCTAAGATAAATGGCGTGGAATCTAAGATAAAGGGTTTGGAAGCTAAGATGGACAATTTGAAGATAGATTTGAAGACATATTTGAAGAGAGACATGGCAGATTTGAAGACAGATTTGAAGACAGACATGGCAGATTTGAAGACAGATTTGACAAATTTTCTACAAGAAATACTTACTAATGTTGAAAAGGTAGTAAAGGAAACTCATGATGCGAACAAAAGAAATGTTAATCATGATTTCATAGACTCTAATGTGGGATCTAAGACCCACCATATTCCAAAAATCTATATGAGGAAGTTTGATGGCAAGGATCCCGCAACATGGATATTACAGATGGAGCAATTTTTCGATCTCAATACTGTGAAAAACACACAAAAGCTACATATTGCAACTTTATATTTGAAACCAAATCAGTTTGTATGGTATCAATGGATTTTCTCTCATAAACAAATTATCACTTGGGAAATTTTTTATGGAATAATTCACAACACATTATGAGGATACAAAAAGCAACACTTTTTTTAGCCAATCGGTAAGTCTTAAACAAAAGGGTTCAATAATGGAACACATTGAGGAGTTCCAAAAATTGAACATAAGGGTAAAAAATATTCAAGAGGAGCATAGGATTGATGTGTTCATAGGGACTTTAAAGGATAATAATATCCAACATGATGTTCGCCTTTGGGAACTTGATTCATTAGAGAAGGCATTCAGGTTAGCAAGAAAAATGGAAAGCAAAATTATGGCAACCAGGAAGCATACCACTCACAACTATAAAGACGGAAGTGTTGTTGCCGCTAGTCTTCCACAACCTATAAGGTTGACACCACAACAATTGGAAGAAAAAAGAGCAAAAGGGCTTTGTTACAGTTGTGATAGCAAATACACTAAAGTCATAAGTGTGCTGAGAAGAAATTATTCTGCATAGATTGTGAAGAGGAAGAAGAAAAGGAGCAAGAAAGGTCAAAAGAAGAGGATATACTCCAAGAACAAAGCCTTAGTGAAGAAAAAATTGAATCCGACCATATCTTGTAATTGCATTGGAATTTACCACTCCTCAAAACCATCAAGATAGGAAGACAAATCAAGAAGAAAAATGTAATAGTGTTGATTAATTCAGGAAGTACTCACAATTTTATTCATTGTAAGGTAGCAAAAGAATTGAATTGCTTCTTATATCCAACACCAGAGTGTCAAGTGATGGTTGCAAATGGAGGAATAAGAAATTGCTCTGGAAGTGCCATAATATCAAGCTATCCATGTGAGGATATGTATTGACTAGCCCAATGCTGTCCATTCCAATGGGAGGTGTTGATATTGTATTAGGATTCCAATGGCTACAATCCTTGGGTACAATAGCTTTTAATTTCAAGAAATTTTCATGAAATTTTCTATGGAAGGAAAGGAAGTTGTATTAAGGGGTATTGCAAGGAAACCAGGAAAGATAATCAGCTCTAATGGTATGACAAATATTCTAAAAAATGAATGAAAAGGTGTAATTGCACAATTATGTTCGCTAGATGTTTCCACATTGGAATCATCTATTTCTCCATATCTCCAAATAGTCTTGTACAATCATTCCAAGGTATTTGAGACTCCCAAAGGTCTCCCACCTGTTCGTGATCATGATCATGCTATTCGTCTGATTCTAGTAAGTGCTCCTCCAAACATCAGGCTGTACAGATATCCCTATGCCCAAAAGAGTGAAATTGAACGTATGGTTGCAGAAATGCTAGAGGCTAGTATAATTCAACCGAGTCAAAGTTATTTCTCTACTTTAGTAGTATTGGTGCACAAGAAGGATGGATCATGGTGCATGTGTCTGGATTATAGGGAGCTCAACAAGCTCACTATTAAAGATGAGTTTCCCATTTCTGTCATTGATGAATTATTGGATGAATTTCATGGACCAATTTACTTCACCAAGTTGGATCCTTTTCAGGATATCATCAAATTAGAATGAAGACTGAATACATTCCGAAAACAACATTTAGAACTCATGAGGGTCATTATGAATTTTTGGTCATGCCTTTTGGCCTTACCAATGCACCTTCTACATTTCAAGGTTTGATAAATTCCATTTTCAAACCCACTTTCAAAAAATTTGTGTTAGTATTTTTTGATGATATACTAATCTATAGCAAGTCTTGGAAGGATCATGTTGAACATGTTGACAGGATGCTACAACTATTGGAGGAGAAACAATTATATGCAAAAAGATTCAAATGTTTCTTTGGAGTTGTTGTGCCATACAACAACCCCCCATTTCATAACATTTAAATTCCAAAACTATAATGTGAAATGGGTCCCTTTTTTAATTTTTGTTTCAAATTGGTATCAGTTTAAAGTTCCATTTCAAAAAACGCTTGAATCAAAGGAAACATCATTAAAAAAGCCTTTTTAATAAAACCAATCGATAAACCCCAACATAAAACGATTTACCTTTATCATTGGGATAAAGCGATCGCAAGATCGCATATCGCAATGACAAAGAAAACTCAACTTAAGGAACATCTTGGTTTTCGCCGATGTGAAATCACAATCAAATATCGGCAAAACATAAAGTAACATGAGTAATGATCCTTGCTGCGATGCGATGCGAAATCGGCAATCGGCAATCGGCGATAACGTTTAAAGCACAACTAAGCCCCCCTTCGTCCGATGCGATGCGATATCGCTATCGGCGATCGGCGACTTACCATGCCCTCATCCTAAGCTCCCCCTCGTTCGATGCGATGCGATATCGCTATCGGCAATCGGGGATTCCAAACAAAACCAATACAATAACTTAGCATTTCCCGATTCCCGATTGCATAAAGGGTAAAATAGCACAGTTTTCAAAGTAACAGTCATAAAGGCAGTTTAATATGATTTATTCATAATTAAGGCCATATCCTTTGGAAAAGCCGCTCATCCGCGTTCAAGCTACCAAATCACCCTAAGCATGCTTCGAATAAATCATTCAGCCATTAATCGAAGCAACTGGAATTAATGAGATTGACAGGCCGTAACGACTATTTAATAAAAATAGCAAGCTTGAAGCCTATCCACGTATTTGATCCTAAGGCCACCTTAAGTCGATTAATCACTATGAATGCACCAAGATATATATATATTTCATTCTGTTCAATTCACATTATTGTTGCATGCGTTGCGCTTATCTTTCACTCTGCGCAGAATTCTTCCATAGAAACAGAAGAAAGTGGAATGGGAAAGAAATCCAAGAAGACTACAATGCCTACTGCTCCGCCAGCCACAGGGCTAGCTGTCGCTGATCCAACTGGAAAGAATAAAAGGTTGATATCAGATACAACATGCTTAGGACTCACCAGGACCACTTGGCAAGGGACTTATAATTTGATTGAAGCGCAAGGGCCAATGGTGACCAAAGTAGATATTTTTTGTGATAATACCAGCAAATATGATGCCAATTTAAAGGACTTGGCCGACTCCTTCCTACATAGAATAGCGGCTCGGGAACAAGTTCTTCCCTACACAGATGTGGTAAGGTGGGCAATCCAAGAGCTCCCAATTATCAATAGACTGTTTTAAACGACAGATGGGAGGGTTTTCGGTTCGTTTCAAGCCGAAGACCTAAGGCTAATGTATCACCTACCGCAAGAAGAGAAGAAATATAATGTTGCATTTTTGGAGAAATTTCGGGCAGAGAATGAGACCGAGTCTGAACCAATTCGAGGCTGGAGACATAATCCAGCAAAACACAAGCATGAAACCTCGGGTAAGTACTCAGTTGACTCCCTGTGTTCTCCTTACTATTATGCTAGAATTATGATGTGTAGGCTATGGGGATTGCATGACTCTACCAATTTCACCATAGAAATGGTTCCCCTAATAGAGGCAGCATGTAGTGGAGAAATCATGGATTGGGCGGTCATATTATCCGACAAGTTAGCCAAATCCATTCTCGACTTTAGGTCTGACTATCGTGTCACAGAGAGGGTTATTCCGCCATTTTATTATAGTGCCTATATTATGGATGTGTTGTGTTTTAATTCCGAGTTTCCTGTGTTGGGATGGAGGTGGAGGTCGCAAGACCCCACACCCATTCACATATATCATCGAAAATTATGGAAGACTAGTTATAAGCACCACCTATACCAAATCTGCAACGGTTTTATGTTTCCAATTCATTATTCAATTTTTAATAAGCCTGCCCCGAAAATTTCCGAGCAAGCAGGGGTAGATTTGACTGCAGTAGCAAGTTGGTTTGGGGAGGAGAAATTCACCTACATCATAGTTTTTGGCAGTCAGGCTAAGCCACATGTGCTACCACTTTACATCCCCGACAAGCTACTTGCCAGGGAGGTAGCTTATCAAATCAGTGTTGAAGGGGTTACCCAGACCCTGAAAAGAGCTAAAAAACATGTTTGGCCTTCTTTTCCATTACGAATTGGAGTGTATACCCTGCATGATATCAAGCATGCAGAGAAGGAAGCCGGGAAAATGAATTTGCTCACTCCCCTAAGAAGAATTCAACCCCTCTGACGACTTAACCAAGCTATCACAGTTCGCTGGAGAATATTCGGCGGCGACCATTGATAAAGCATCGGAGGTGAGCAATTTTTTAAAAGCCAAGGATCAGGACATCTCGTCGCTACAAGAGATATTATCAGAAGTTCAGCAGAGGGCAGAGCAGGCGGAGAAAGAATTGCTAGTACAGCAGCAGAACAATATTCAGCTGACCAAGCAATTACAAGAGCAAAAGCAGAGAATTGATGAAGACGCAATACAAAGGCAAAAGGAGCTATCAGCGGCATTGGAGCAGTTAAGAATATCAACTAAGGGAACAATGAAAGCGAAAGATGAAAAAATCACTCAATTGACCACTCAAATTGAGCAAATGAAAAAGCTCCCTCAGATAGATGAGTTCAAGGTGGAAGTGCTTCAGCTAAATAAGGGATTGATTAATCAGGTTAAGCTATTATGTCAACACATTATACGAGCAGAATCATTGTGCGAATTGGTAGCATCTATAAGGGAAAAGGTAGACAAACCAAGGACCGACTTGGATCAGGCCGAAGAAACACTGACAAACTTTATAGAATGGCAGGATTCCGATGTAGGCCGGGCAGCTAATCTACCGAGAATTCTGGAATCGCACAAAGAGATATTATTCACATAATGGAAATCGCAACTAATGAAAGCAGAAAGAGCAACTTCCAGATGCAGGATAATCAGTGGAAATTTGGTTGAATTAGTAAATAATACACTGTATTTATCTAACATAATTTCCCAATGCACTCCAGGTCAATTAACAACAACAAATATATTGGAGCACTCATGCTATCCGGAGCTGGAGAAAAACGCAAGATTGATCGATGGAATCAATAGTCTGACGTGGCATGCTTATTGGTTCTTCTTAATCAAGCCATACAGCCAAAGAGTCGCCTTGAAGTGCCTAACTGATGCTGTCGGGTATATTATACCCGACATTCAGGATGCCACCTTCGCCGCCCAATTCAGTTTACGCATCAAAAAACTGCCAGAAGTAGAACCAATGCTTGCGATAAGCCAGCTAAGGTTTAAGGGCAAACAACCTAAGGCATGACTCACTTCGCCGACCGCTAGATCGCCCCTGAAGAGATAGACCGCATTTACTGATACCAATTTAGTAGGATTTTGTTTCATAGATATTTTTAGTTTAGTAGTATTTATAGACCCTTTCATGCATTTAGAAAGGGTCGCAAAAGTTTTGTATATGACTTAAACCCTGAAGTTGCACTATTGTACTTCAGGGATATTCTTTTATGAAACTTGACCAATTATTCTGAATTTGATGAGGAAGGCTTTTATGCAAATGTACACTATTGTCATTGTTTGAAAGCATTTCTATGTTGAAGAAGGAATTTTTGAATAGCGATTGATATTTCGGATTTATCTACAGCTCACATGGTACTATTATCTGCGTCTGTATTCATTTTCGTTATATGAATTGTTGTTTAAATCGCTCTTTCTATTATCGCTTATATATATATATATATGTGTGTGTGTGTGTTTTTCACAGCATTCCTTATGCATTCCACTATTGGTTGTTTATCGCATGCTTCCCTTTCAAACGTATATATGTATCAATGATATAAACAGTGAATGTAGTAATTTGTATTTATCGCTTCATTGTGACTATTCATGTGAAGAAATCTTTGAATGATTGAACATCTTTTATTTATTTTACAGAGTCATCTATATGCCTGATAAATAGATAAAGATTATTTAACACTGCATTCCGAATGAATAAGTTGTTCCTGGGATTAGTATTAGTTTCCTTATTTTCGTCAATAGAATAAGCTAGTCGCCTATCACTTAAGCAATCTATTCATCACCCATCCATCCCTTTTATTTCATTATCGAGAAACTGGTCCCATTATCTCCAGTCGGAGCCACCATTCCAAACGGAAAAGGAGCTATACCAAGGTCCGGACCGGGTGGTTATCCCCCAATGTTGTGGCAGCGATTTTCGAGGCCTCAACATTTCTGGTGCTAGAAGGAGGGCCATCCGCTATGAATGGCGAGTAAGCCAACACCTACAAACCATTCAAAGAGTAACTCACCCTCCACCTCTCCTCGGACATCTCGTTCGCATTCTGAATCTCCAGTATCCAGACGAGATGAAGAGGAATCAACCACTACTGCTCAATTTCATCATACTTCAGAACACTTAAGTCTGGAGTCCCCTGAAGTTCAATCCATCATCCAGACACTTCAAGGCTTCTCAATTTCCCCTCCTAGATCTGAAGTATCACAAGGGAGTCAGACTTGGCAATTTCGCTTACCCCCTCATCTTACCAGACTCCAAAGCGAAAAGCTAGGTATTGAGCCACCTTAATTTCCTTTACCCGAAAGGAAAAGGATCAAAAAGACCGCTGAAGGTTCTGGTAGCGAAACCCTTTCCCCATTATCTTCCATTTCATCATCACCTGTGTGAAGTCATATGCCCACTTCACCACTTCATATAGTTGTTCACCAAGGGACTTCATCTCAAGCATCGAAATCTTTTCAGTCTGTACTTCCGCCTCCCCCTCAGGCACCTGGAACACCACAAGCAATCGTTGGTAATCCTAAAATGGCCCAAAGACCATGGAGAAGTCCTGGTGCGGTTACCATGCCTACACCTTTACATCCTTTACCCGATTACCCCGAAAAATGGTTACCCAAATTCAATCTAGATGCTGGAACTTCTGCAGAAGAACATATTAACAATTTTATGCTGTCAGTCAATCTAAACGGAGTCACTGAAGAAGATGTGGTAGTAAGATTGTTTCCCTATTCAATACAAGGATCTGCAGGGTCTTGGTATTTTTCCTTACCCTCTGGATCCATCACAAGTTGGAATATCTTCCAGGAACAGTTTCTCACCAAATACGGTGATGACAGATCCTTAGCTACACTTGTCCATGATCTTTCAAATTTTAAGGATCGAGTCGAGAGAACCCATCAAGGAGTTCAACTCCAGATTTAACAAACTCTTGAACAAGATCCCCACTGATGATAAGCCAAGCGAACAAGTTAGAAGCGAGTGGTATATCACTGGTTTGCCTTCAAACATTTCCATATTTGTTGATAGGGCCAAACAGCCCACATTAGCTGAAAACATGAAGGAAGCATGGCTGTAGAAAAAAGTGTAATCGCCTTAGAAAAGAAAACTGCCTTGGAAGAAAGAAAATCTAAAAAAGTCTCCTTTAAAGATGACTCTAAGAAAAAGAACACTAAGGATCCATATGACATGGAGGGCCTTCAAAAAGTCCTTAAAACTATGTCGAACGAAATGGTTGAGATCAAGAAACAAGTATCAGAATCCTCAACGAAGAAACCATATAGGAATTTCAAGAAACCCGAGTCCAAACCTCCAAATGTTATATCTTATGCAGACTCGGATCCCGAGGAAGAAACAGTTACACCATCCGAAGGAGAAGAAGAGGAAGTAGTTGAATGTCATGGAATGTGGGACTTTATACTCCCTAATTCCGATACTGATGCTGAACATGAAGCCTTTCCTGTCACTACAAGGAGTAAAGGTACTCCCGAACCTGTTCAAGCTAATCCAAAGAAAAGGAGCACTGGAACCAATACCGTAAAGCAAAAGGTACCCGTTAGAAAGCCAGCCGCAACAGTATCTAACAATCAGCCATCATCCTCTACTACACCTTCACCATCTAAAACTTTGGTAGTTTCTGATTCGATGGATTACAACATTTTCGATGACATGAAGAAAACTAAGGCAAACATCACCATGTTTGAACTTAGTAAATTAAAACATCAGCAAAAATTACTACTCAAAGAATTTAACGCTGTCCCTTCTTCATCTCTTCCCACCACTAAAGCTGCAAGCGACTCAGGACAACCCCCTGCTGGTAGAGTTGAGGCAACCAACACAATTCTGATTGGAGATAGATCAAACTCCCATACCCCCACTTTCCTCCTGACTTATGAAATTTATAATCGAAATCTACACAATTGTTTAATTGATTCTGGGGCATCTTCGAATATAATGCCTGCTTCGGTTTGCTCCAAACTGAATATAGAACCCCATAAGTCTTCTATTCACATCATGCAATTATATAGAACTAAAGTTCAAGTTCTAGGGGAAATAAACTCTATAACAATCAGGTTATCGGCAGATCCAAGAATCGTCCAAAGAATTGATATTCTAGTCGCTGATATACCTAAATTCTATGGGTTAATTTTAAGCAGGGATTGGTCAGAAAAACTCCATGGGTATATTTCTACCGATTGGTCACATATGTGGCTCCCCTATAAGGGCAAGCCCAATCAAATTAAGATTGATCGAGAGAAACATATGACCCACACTGTTACAGAATTTGAACAAGAAAATCAGCCAGTCGACTTCAACAATAATATCCTAGGAAACTATTCTTCAGAGTCATTTTTCGGCAATTATATTACCCAGCCATCCCCTTTCTCAGTCGACAATTTCGCATCATAGATCGAAAACTTTTCACAAACCGACAGGTCTAAATGCGTTAATGTGACTGAGAATGTTGTAACAAAAACTGTAGATAATTCATTATTTTGGTCTTTATATTTTGATGGATCTAAGTCTAGCGAAGGATCAGGAGCAGGATGCATTTTGGTCAGCCCACAAGGAGAAAAAAAAATGTTGTCCTGTAGATTAGAATTTGAATGCATGAATAACACAGTCAAGTACGAAGCGCTTGTCCAAGGACTATACAAAGCAATCGGCCTCAAAGTTCAGTACTTAAAGGTCTTTGGCAACTCTGAAATTATTGTCAAGCAGGTAAGGAAAACAATCCATTGTTTTTTGAACCATCTTAAGCATTATCAATCACTGGTACAAGAACTCACCTCCCATTTTTTAGCATTCAATATATCTTCCATTCCTAGGGCACAGAACTCCGGAGCTGATTTGCTGGCCAATGTCGCTTCCAAGCTACTCCTTTCCGAAGACTATAGTCCAGATAGATTTTCAGTAGAATTACTTTTTAGGCCATCCATTCCAGATAATGTAACCAATTGGAGAGTATTTAACCACGATGAAGACATTTTACAATTTCTGACCTCTGAAAAATCCTATGACAATCAAATCATTGAGGAAGATGAGCATGATACTCAAATACAAGGTAAACATGAGAAAAATTCAATCCCTAAGCGCGTAGTGAAGCTTGAATACCTTTACGATATCAAAGACAGGTTCAAACCTGTATCTAATACAAAGCTTCAGAGCTCTACCTTAAGGTTTGAATTAATAAACCTTGGCACCGAACAAAATCCTCAAAACATTAATTTAGGATTGGGACTTTCTATAGAGGAAAAGGAAGCATTTATTAGTCTGTTATGAAAGAATAAACATGTTTTTTCTTGGAGATATGATGATCTAAAAACATATGACACATCTATTATTCATCACACTATCCCAATGCTTCCCGAGCAGAAACCAATTCAACAAAAGTTGAGGAAAATACACCCAAACCTAGAAGGTCAAATAAAGTCGGAACTCAACAAACTCTTGAAAGCCAAGATTATTTTTCCCGTACGACACTCGAATTGGGTCTCCAATATGGTACCAGTTAGAAAGAAGAATGGCGACACAAGGATTTGTATTGATTTCAGGAATTTAAATAAGGCAAGTCTAAAAGATAATTTCCCATTACCCACTATGGAGCAGATACTCCAATCAGTGGCTGGCTCAGAGTTAATGTCCTTCTTGGATGGATTTTCAGGGTATAATCAAATTCTGGTTCACCCCGATGACCGACTCAAAACCACCTTTAGAACAAAGTGGGGAACATATGCTTATCAGAAGATGCCTTTCGGACTTATTAATGCAGGAGCCACTTTCCAGAGGGCGATGGATATCGCTTTCAAAGGGTTAATTAATAGAACAGTAGTTTTCTATTTAGATGACATTACTGTATTTTCAAGAGAGAGATCCAATCACTTGCAAGATTTGAACCAAATCTTCCAACGCCGTAAGAAATACGGTATTTCTCTAAACCCTAAGAAATCTTTTTTCGCTCTTGATCAAGGTAAGCTCCTAGGATTTATTGTATCTAAAGATGGCATCTATATCGACCCAGACAGGATTAATGAAATTTTCTGAAATCCCTTTTCCTCATAATAAAAAATCCATGCAGTCATTCTTAGGCCAAATTAATTTTGTAAAAAGATTCGTTCCAGATTTTTCTCAAATTATTTTACCACTTCAAACTATGATTAAGAAAAATTCAGTCTTCAAATGGGGAGTGCCAGAAAAGAAAGCATTTGAACTAATCAAGCAGTCAATAATCAATGCCCCAGCTCTAAATACCCCAAATTTTTCTAATCATTTTACATTGTATACCATCGCATCTGATTCCTCTTACGCTGCAGTACTTACACAGATCAATGATCACAATTTGGAAGCACCGATTTCATTCTATAGCTCAAATATTCAACGTGCAGAATTAAACTATTCTGAAGTAGAAAAACAAGCCTTTGTTGTATATAAAGCGGTTAAACATTACAGACCCTTCCTGTTGAAAGCCCATGTTAACACCCAGGTTGTTCCCTATGACTCCCAAGGGAATATGGCCGGGGTAACCACTAACCAACCTTTGGATTATAGAACCTAGCCTATCTATAATCAGAGAGGGCTCTCTCTTTAAGTTTCAGATATGCTTTGTGAGTATTTTAGGCTAGTTAAAAGTTTCAGTTTCCTGTTTAAGACTTTGGTTGGTGAACTTTTGTTGTAAGAAGGGCATGAGGAGTGCAGAAGATGCTAACCCATTGGGCATATGGAGTCATAAAAATGAGATAGTTCTGGTGCCTGTGATGGAGAAAGTTTTGCTACAAGGCTAGATGGCTATTGTTAATATAATTTTCCGATTTTAGTGAGTGAGACAATGGGATATGGAGTTACCGACAGTGTGATGTCAATTTGAACAACAATCTCTACTTAGTAGCATAAATGAATTACCAAATAGTGACTGTGAGATATTCAGAGCTTATTGGAGCAGTTAAGAATTCCAATTTAAACAACTGAAGTTATGAAAAACATTTATAGTAAAGATAGATTGAGATCAGGGTGTCTCTATGGACAAATCCTAAGCTATTATTTTTCTTTCTTTCCTAGATTTAGAACAACATGTGAGAGTCATGAGTTAAAACAAATAACAGAAAAATTAACAGAGATAGAGAAACACTTATTATATCAAGCCATAGCACTAGAATCTTGTAGTATTCAATGGTTCCAATCACAGCATGCGCCAGTAAGACTCAGTTCCTGTAAACTCCAAGCTTTATTTATGACATCTTTCTGAAAGTTATAGCCGAGTTCTCATTTCTTCATAAGAGAAAAACAAAACCAACAACAACCCCTTGAAAGTTTATGCGAGGGGGAATATATACAATAGGTTTTACAAAATATCTGAATGTTGAGTCATTTGATACATTAACTATGCTCACCAACTTTACAAAATATCAGATAAGAAAGTTATTGCTACTCTGA
>APFE030530997.1:0-10706 GCA_000404065.3 Pinus taeda
TTTTACGGTATGGCAGTCAATCTTGCCGAATGATGTGTTCGGTGCATTACGATCGATAGGGCAGTAGACACGGCTTCCTAAGGATAAAGGATGCAGCCTATTGTGGTCTCCCAAAATATACGCGACGGTACGTGGGAGCACAAGTCCGTACTGGCACTTGCCATCTCAGAGTGGAGAAATCACCCAACTAGCACTGAAAGCAATAGTTACCAGGCTTTACGATGCTGGAATACGTCTCTAGCCTAGACCTCTAGATGTTGTGCGTTAAGTTCCAAAGTGTTGTTAGATTCATTAGATTTATTTTAAGTTGATCTTGCTTAACAGTTTTCCTTTAAGGTTCACCATGTGATGTATGTATAATTCCTAAATGCAGTCTAAGATGATAAACAGACGTTTTATCTTCTTTCAGCAATGAAAATCCTAGCTACTAAAGGGAAGAAAGTCGAGCATCTTTACTTCACAGAGCATAGAGCACACGCTAATATGCACAGTCCTAAATCAAGCCAAGCATTCAAAATGCAAATGCACATGCATGTATTGGTTTTCAGCTCTCTTAATGTGTAAGTGACACTAAGAAAGCTATGTGCAAAACTGAATTACTTTTAAAGCGACTGTACTCAACAAAATTATTTTTCAAAACGAAGTGAAAGCAAGAGAGACACTTTGCAATTTTGAAATGGAAATTGCTTTTCGACACTTTAAAACTAATAATTCAAATCCTATTCAACAGTAATTGTATAATCGACTATCCAGAACTATGGGATTGCTTTCTAAAACTGAAAACGACAGCTACGACACTTTCAGATCTAGAGGCGACAGTTCGACTATGCTACTTTTTGCAAAAGAGAACTAAAAATGACGCACAATACATAAAAACGTTTATAGTTCTTTGCACTAAGTAGGTGGAATAATGCAAGAGAAGGGGGTTTTCACAGAAGTACACTGACTACAGACAGCAAAACTCTTGA
This sequence comes from Pinus taeda, assembly GCA_000404065.3. NCBI lineage: Eukaryota > Viridiplantae > Streptophyta > Pinopsida > Pinales > Pinaceae > Pinus > Pinus taeda. Next base: position 969 of record APFE030530997.1, read on the forward strand.
ATAAGACTGAAAACAGTGAGAAAAATCCACAGTCGGAGGGTAAAGTTAACCCTCCCTAACCATCGCACCTGTTACACAGTGAACTCAGTATGCAGCGCACCTTCTGCACTAGGGAAGTGCGATGCATACAGACTGCCTTGAAGGCAGGGTGCGATGGTAGCAGTGCAAGACTTTGAACGAGATTTCACTCACAGTTTGCAGTCTAGTTCAGGTGTTTAGGCTGAATAAGTAAAGATCAGTGTATGTAAAACACAGGGGTGATTTAAGAGGTTACTAGAGCCACCACTCAGGGCAATTAGATTGCTTGCAGATCTATTGTTTAAAATTCATAAACAAAACACGGAGATAGACTAAAGTAGCATTGATCTACTTTGCATTTGTATGACAAATGCAGTTCGAAGGCTAGTTGGCTTGACTTCAGGCTCCGTCTATATGTTTATAAAAGAAACAAGGATAGATAGGCTAACAAATAGACTAGTCGCTCCCCAGTGGAGTCGCCATTTTGTTATACGGGAATAGTGTCCACTCGGATGCTGTTGTTCCCACTAAGATGGGTGGCTATCTTAGAAACAAACAGTCAAAGTCTACTGTTGTTTCCTTTTATGAAAATAGACGAGAGGAGGAACAAGAAGACCAACCTGAGTCTTGCGCTTGATTTCCTCTTGTTACACAGTAATTTGTCACCGTTGGTCACCGTCCCTGTTACCCATGTTTTCGTACATTGGAGGATACATTCTGGGACCTGTGAGCAGTGACATAACCTAAAATCATTTGCACTATGTTCCCCTGAGTATGTTCTTCATGTTCCCTGAAGACACCTTCTGCAAATTATCCCTGAAAAGTGCCCTTTTTCCATTGGCGCAGGTATACAGTGTCTTATCCGCGCCAATCACTGAGATCCTCAAAAGGGGGCACGCCCATTGGATCTTTGTCCTAGAGCAACACTCACGCCACCTAAATTTGGTAATGATTTTTGGCCAACGCGCACCCATATGCTTTTTCCTCTCTTATCATGAAGTTCTTTGAGGGAAAAATCCACATGATAGAGGTCGAGAGTCATCATTTATCCTTGACAACTATCCTCAGTAGCTTTTCAGGGATAATGCCAATCCACAATGGGCGTCCTGGTACATTGAATGTTCCTCCCTTCTCCATCTATAAAAGTCTGTCCTCATGCATTAGACAAGCTAGTTTTTTTGTGAGTGCTAGAGTAATGCTAGAGTGATAGTAAGAGTTTTGAAGCATAGGGAGGTTATGCTGCCGGAATCCTAAGAGAGAGAAGGTCTTTTGCAAGGCATACATAGCTGCTCGCCCAGCCAAAGAATAGGTTCAACGTCAGAACCTTGGTTGTATCTTTCTCTGCCTATTACTCATTAATAGATGACTATCATTATGGTTCCACTCATGTGTCTTTATAATGATGATTGAGTTATATCTTTTCTGACTGATATATAGTTGCATCTATTGGATTTTATGCTTGTATTTGTGTCGTTCTTTGCATGTGCAGGTGTATGTTCACGAGGATCGTGGGGATTGTGACCAGCCGGAGCAAAGGAACGGGAGCGACGATTCTTCTACAAGTACTAGCATTGGAATCCAGGTATGCCATCATCATCGATCTTTGATTTGCAATTAGGAACCTGCGTGTTAGCGTTGTGTGATTGTTGCTAGACCCCATTTGGGCTAGTGGGATCGCCTCTGTCCGCAGAGGGGATTTACCTGTTCAACAATTTGGTGACTCCACTGGGGAAAAATCACCTGTTGTTTGATTTGTAAACTTTGGATGGAGCCTAAAGTACGACCAGATAGCCTTCGAAACACTATTGCTTTGCATTAGTGAAGTAGATCAAAGCCACTTCAGTCAATCTCCGGTTTGGTTTACGGACTGAAAAATTTGGGAGTTTGTCTTGCATGTTAGTTTTTCTCTTGTTTGCTTGCTTGGATAGCTTTCTGGATTGAATTTCTTGCTGTTTCTTGCTTCCTGGCCTTCCTAGATACTAAAAACCAAGCTTTGGACCGCTTGTTTTTTCTTTTTGACTTGGCAAACTTTATTAACGCGGCTTTTCCTTTGACAGTCGCGCCAGTTGGCGCATGTTGGTAACTAACAACCCGCGCCAATCTCTTTATAGCGCGAGTTGCAGCCTGACAGTCGCACTAGACCTGTTAACCTTTTCAGTTAGCTTGTTTTCCAGCCTTCTGAGCTTGGATTTTTATTTTTCCATATCTTTTGCAGCTTCTGGAAGTGTGTTAGACCTTTGTGTGATTGGTTATTATTTTTATCCTTCAGTTGTTTGCTTATTTCTATCGATTTTGTATCTTAGCCCTAGAACACCTAGTGGCTTTGCATGTCGAGCCTTCTGTGGGAAATTGTGGTTTGATGATCCAGTCAGCTTTTTGGTTGTTTTCCGCACTCATCTAGTGGTTGTGAAAGTTTGGCATTCTATGCTGCAAGTAATTCACTTCTAGCTTGTTTGTTTTTTGCTTGACTTCATCTGAACTTAGATCACATGGTTCATTGAAAGTCTTTGTGTTTTCCTTGCTTTGATAGGTCATTTTGATGTTTCAAAATTGGTTCTATATTCCTTTGATTGAATTGTGTTTGTTTATACTTGTGAATATCTCTTGAGGTTTGTTAAGTGCATCATGCTATCCTAAAAGAAAGAAAAACAAAATATCTTTTTGCATTTTATTAATTAGCATTTATTGTTATTTGTTGCTTTTAAAAAGAAAAAGAAAAACTTTTATTTCTTGTTATTAGCTGCATTAGGATCTTTGTTGATCATTTTGTTTGTGTAAAGATCTCAACTCTCCTGTAGATAGAGTTCATTGAATGAAATGATATAATTTTGGCATATAGTTTGCATTTAGGAAGTTTCGAGAGATCACATACGGTAGGACCAAAAACCGAAACATAATTGAAGATAAACTGTAAAATAAACTGAATGAACCTAAAAACGCATTGGAACATAACGCAAATATTCTAGAGGTCTAGGTTAGAGACGTGTTCCGACGTCTTTAAACCTGGTATCTTACCATTGAGTGGTTGGGTGATTCCTCCACGGTGAAACGATAAGTGCCAGTACGGATTGTGCTCCCACGTACCGTCGCGTATATATTGGGAGACCCCTATAGGCTTGCAACCTTTTATCCATAGGAAGCTGAGTCTGCCGCCTTACAAGCCATAATGCACTGAACACAGCATTCAGGAAGATTGACTGCAGTACGGGAAGTCCTTGGTTTTCATCTGATTGCCAAGGTGTATAAGCAGTTTTACAGATTGTTTGGTAAACCTCTTGCCTAGTTCTCCAGAGTAGTCACTTTTGATCCTTTTCGGATTCCCTAAAAGAAAAGGTGTATGTGAGCATCTTGTCACTTCGTGCTCATTAAACATTCGAAGGAGACTAGAGTCATCTTTTTGTCCTTTTCTCGACTCTTAAAAAATGAAAAGGTCAAGTTCAGTGTCTTAAAATTTATTCGGCCACGATAATATTACCTAGTTAGATCTTGTGTGCGTTAGCTTGAGTAGGTTTGTTTTTGCTATGGCAACTTTTCCAGGGTTCACCAACCCAAGTTCCCCTCCTGACGAGAATCCTAGTCATTCCCCTCCTCTTGGGAATGTTGGTGCTCCTTATATGGCGATGTTATCCCTTCCGGGGTTAACTGTCGGGTTGCCTGTTTGGTTGTTTTCAACCTCTTTGGTCCCTACCGTGTCGGCTGCTACTCCATCAGTCCCTCCACCTGAACAACATCATGTTGATCCTAAGGTGGATCTCTCCCCTTCGACGCCTACTTCTACGTCTTCTTCTTGTACTTCGCCTGGTGAAAGTCTTGATTCGAATAACCAAGTGGCTAAGAGGAAGAATAAGAAGAACAAGAAGAAGAAGTCTCTTAAGGGAGAGGCTACAAGTATAACTATTACTCCCTCGAGTACACCTGAAGTTGGGCCCCCTTCCGCTCCTCCGCGGAAGGTTAAGTTTCCTTGTCGATTATGCAAGGAGGATCATCTTCTTCGCGATTGCCCTGGCATTCCCAGGGTACTAGATATATGGTCTCGCAATCCAGCCCACCCCTCATCGTCCTCTGAGGCTCACGGCGATGCTACCTCATCAGTTGGGAATGGCAAGGGAAAAGGGAAGATTCGAATCCCCTGCAGACTTTGTGAAGGCAATCATCCCCGTCACCTTTGTCCACTCATGGATAAAGCCTCCACTGTTTTGGAAAGTCTCCCAGCTCCCTCGCCCCAACTCCCCGTTGGATATCAAAGTCTTTCTGCAGCTACAGATCATTCACCTCCCGACAATGAGATTGGTTCACATTCTTCTCTTGTCCAGGCCCCTCTTCCCGAACCTGGCTGTGCCCAACCTGTTCCAGACCAACCATTGGTCGGAAAAAGTGTTGACTGGAGTTCACCTCCTGTCGACCACTCTGTTTTGGAAGAGAAAAATTCCCATGTTCTTCTCATCTCATCAAATTCTCCTGAGCTTGATAATGGTTTTCCCATCCCAGCCTCTCCGGAGAATTCTGATTCGGTTCCTTCCGAGCAGGGGGGAAACCATATGGTTCCCCCGCCAAGTAGTTCGGTCGTTTCCTTCGATTGGAGTCGTTTGACTACCCCTCCCCTTCCATCCCATGTGCCTTTCTGGGTCACTGCCTATGCCTCCCATATGGCGCTGTCTAGCACTGTGTTAGATGAAGGAGCATCGGTTAGTCTTATGCTCATTACTACTTGGCAGGCTTTGGGTTCCCCATCGCTTGTACCTGTCGCACCGAATCTCACTGCTTTTGATGGAGGAACGAGTCAACCATTAGGGATCCTTCCAAAGTTCCCTATCACTTTAGGAGGCAAGATTGTCTATATAGACGTCTCGGTTACCCAAGGTTCTTTAGACTTCAGTCTTCTCCTTGGTCGTGACTATGTGTATGCCATGGGAGCCCTTGTTTCTTCACTTTTCCGTGTGGTTTTCTTTCCACACGATGCAAGAATAGTGAAAATGGATCAATTATCATTCGTTCGTCCACAAGCCCCTCTGGCACAATTGTCCTTCCCTCTTGGTTCTCATCCACCAGTTGCATCTGTCTCACCTCAGATCAACTACATGGCCACCTCTCCCGTGCCTATATCCAGCAATGCCGCCGTCGTGTATAGTGTCCTGGGGGCATTGGGTCCTGACTTCCAACACATTGACCTCCCACTGGGAGCGCCACTCTTGGAAGCCCCGACTTCCTGTTCATTATGATGAAGTTCGGGCGGAGCGTAGTTCACTTTCCTATGTCAAGCTCCCTAAAAAATGAAATAAGGAGTCTCGAGGATAGTTTTGCTAATGTATCAACCTCGTTAAAATAATGAACCGGCTTTTATCCGAGGATAGTTCTTTACCTATGTCAACCTCGTTAAAACAATGAAACACGAGCTCATGCATTTCGAGCGCAATAACCATTATGTCAACCTTCAACCCATTTTCAATGGACTGAAGCTTGGGGGGCATGTACCTCGAATTGAGACACAATGTTGGGGGCATGCCCGTTTCCTTTCCCATCAAGCATAGTTTGCATATGTACCATGTGCTTTTAAGCTTGCATAAAAATAAAATTTCCCATCAAGCATAGTTTGAATATATGTATATGCCTGTAAGCTTGCATCAAATAAAATCCATTTTCAAAAGCATAGTTTGAATACGTGATTCTCATGTGCATTTTCAAGCTTTCGTAAAAATAAAATATATGCGTGTGTGTAAATACATTCCACAATGGGTCGTTTGTTATGCAGTAGATACGTCAAATTACATGTGTGTTGAACAGTCGCCTAACATATAAAACACATCATCACGTGAAGAAAAGATCCATCTAGGAATAAGCATATGTAAATAAATTCTTTCCCAAGCATAGTTTGCATGTGTGTATGCTTTTAAGCTTGCCAAAAATATAAAAATATATGGATCGTATGTTGTGCAACTGATACATTAGATCACATTTGTGTTAGACATTTGCATAGCATATAAAAACATCATCATATGTAAAAGATCCATCCAAAATCGGTATATACATATATCGTGTGGCGCCCTAAGGCGCTCAAAAATAAGTGTATATGTCTAAAGTAAGACCGGCATCCTCAGTACATCTGAGACGTATGTCTCTCAAAAACATCAGTGGAAAATGAATCCTAGGCATCTACTATGGTAGGTTATGCTCTCTGTAGCATGTCACTGCCCGTGCCACCCGCCTCAAAAGGCGGTGCATCCTAGGTTCCACCCCCATTGTGTGAATCTGAGAAGCTATGGGGACCTCCTCAATCCCCTGGTAATCTGGCACTCCCGCCAGTAAGCCCTCGAGGTTGTGCGCCACAGCCTCCATCATATCGCCTCCTGGAGGAGCCAGGGCCAGGACCCCAGCGCCTTGTCCCTCTCTCCGTGCCTCCGGAGCTAGACCAAGGGGTCTCGTGGGTCCCACATCTGCATATCATAGCGTTTATCAGGACATGTACATGAAAAATTTAAAAAATATTACGAAAGATAAAAAATTAAAAAGAGATCAAGTGTTTTACCTCCATCGTCCCAATGCTCTCCCGTAGGCAGTGGCATGTCGGGATCACCACGGAAATCCATACCGGCATATGGCCAGTCCTCGACGAAAATGACCTGATGATCCAGCCACTCTCGAAAAAAAACACCCCATGACACTGAGCGGCCGCCACCTCCACGCGGCATGACCCGGGCCCATCGAGTGGCCCTCGTCTCCCGTGGACCGTTGGGCGGATCCACAACCATATCCTGTAGCTGTAAGGCCGGCACCTGCTCAAACATGAGCGGAAGTAAGAGCGACCCATAGCCGAACTGTTTCGACTCTCCGTGTCGATAGTTGCTCAGTTGCCTCTTCATGCTTGTCGTTACCGCTGCTGCCCAGTTGAATACAGTGGGCTGTAGAAACTCGAGAGATAATAGTAGATGGGCCTTTGAGGCCTCGTGATTGGCCAAACTCCCTGTTGCCCGGGTCACCATGAAGAGTATGGTGCGAAGGACCATGTCACCCACCGTTGGAATACTCACCTTTCCACTCCGTGTTTTATGTGCCTGTGGACACACTCGAGCTATGAGCTGGTCAAGAATCTCACCGCTGGGTCGTTGCCCCTCCAGAATGGGCATCACACCCCGGCGTGACAACCCGGTCAAAAAGTAAATATCCGTGTAATCGAACTCAATATCACGGCCTCGGATTGTGAATTTTCCGTCAACTGGGTTCCAAGATCTGATCAAGAACTCGAGAAGATCAGGTTGTGCTCTCAGGCGTGGAGTGAGGAAAAACTTGAGGAAACCGCATGCCCGCATTGCATTTCGGCACCCCACATTGGCATAAGCGGCTATATTTTTGTTATCATGAGCCCTCTCTTGCCATACAAACACCATTGTGTCCTGCATGGCCACCCAAAAATATTAGGATGCTGGCCATTGAAGTTTGAACGTTCAAAAATTTAAAAATAAAACTTCACGGCGTTAGCGCAGCTGTTTTTAAAACAGTCGCGCTGATCATGGCGCCCCTTTGTTTTTTTCTTGGGTCAGCGCGGAAGCACACGTGTTTTCTGCGTTGAACCGGGAGGTGGTGTGTGTAAACATAAATCGATCAGCGCGGACCCGACGAGCAAATCCGCGCTGACCGAGAGCGCACCAATGCTCAAAAAATTCGGCCAAATGGCCAAATCCCACCGTGGAAATGCTCAAAAAGGACTCAAAATGAAGCGCAGGGCGAGAGGAACCTACCTGGAACAAGCTGCCGGATGAATGGTGTCCGCACGCGGTGGAATTCGCTCCGTCAACTTCACAGCTCCACAACGTTCTCCAAGGCTCAAAAGGGTAACAATGGTAAAAAATGTCTTTTACCCCCCTATTTATGGTAAAAAATTCTTAATTGACTGTGGTTTTTTATAAAAGTGGGTTTTTGTCATGCTTTTACCATGGATTTAGTGCTAATGTCACTATGTTATGCCTTTATGCATGTTTTACTATGTTTTTTAACATGTCGAATGGATTTACGCGGGTGGTTTTCTTGTGCAGGTTCTCGAAATAGGTGGGGTCACAATGGTTCTATATACACTTGGTCCCAAAAAAAAATGTCGTCTTTAAGCTCTTTTCCGACATAAAGCAAGAAAAGATAGCCGAGCTCCCTTTCAGCTCGTTAAAAGGAACGAGAGGCGGTCACTTTTAAAGCTCTTTTTTCGACCGTTTAAATCAACAAAGATCGTCGGGTGTTTGTTGTTTCGCACTCGTTATTGGCTCTAAAACGACGTGCTTCTGACCGCTTTTTTACTTTTTTGGGTCGAAGTCACTATTTACGAAAAGTACTCCTCGATCATTCTGGTCGGGCGGTTCTTTCGAGTATTGTTTTATACTTTTTCGGGCTCGAGAGACACAACTTCACGAAAAAGGACCCCCCCTGGAGTCTTCTTTTCGCTGTCTTTTCAAACTCTTTAAACATGAAAAGACGTCGAGTTCTTCCTTTGTCAGACTTGTTAAAAACTTAATGACATTGGGTTCCATCGAAATGACGCTCCTCAAGCATATGCTATCCCCGTCAAGCTTGTCATCCAAAAATAACCGGGGTACTCGCCAGAAATGGTGGGGGAAATAAAGGAATTGTAATCGTCGTCATCGGCAGTATGTCGCTCTTGAACATGGCACTGTTTGCATTCGTGTCTGGGTGGGGACATCTCATCTCATCTCACATTTGCCTCCATGGGTTTGGGTTATCCTATTTGACCACTCATCTGCTCATCGTCTTGTCGTCACGACCCTTGATCATTTGACCTCAAATACTGCCAAGTCCGTCGCTGTGCCGCCGATATGTTCAAGAGAAGTTGGCCTCTGCAAAGATACTCAACCTCCCTCTGATATCTCACACAAAACATATTGTCTCTTTCCATCTCGTGTCGATGATGTGGGAAACATTATGGCCCACCTTCAACGAAGATCACTTCCTGTCGACTTCAGCTCATTATCCAGGAAGGTGACCTAGAGACTCCCTTCAGGTACCTTGGAGACTGCATGCCTCAATGGCAGGTTCTTCGTGTTCGACGCGAGGTTTTCATCATTGGCCTCCGATCGGGTGACTCTACGGGTGTTCGACACCGGCTCATTCATTCGCACGCCGTGGATTATACCTATAGTACCTTGAGGACCATCGTCATTATTGGTGGCACCTCTCGCGTTTGTTAACAGCTTTCATCATTGGCTGGTAATCAGACGATGTTCAAGCATGTTCGACTTCGACTCTTGTATTCACATGCTTGGACTTGTACTTCATTCGGGTTTGGATGGAGCGCAAGACCCTGGTTCTAGTCCGTTGCGAACCAGGCTGCGATTTTGTGGATCATTATTACATGACTCATTGATGGATGGCTGCGCCCATACCTGAGTCTTTTAGGATGGCTGCGACCATACCTTTTTATCATCATGGTCTTTTCAGCTGGGTGGCTGCGTCCATACCACAGACCTTTTTCGTATGTCTTTTGGATGGTTGCGCCCATGCCTAGACTACATGTAATCGAGATATCAGTTGTACCTACGTGCAGGTTCTTCCTGGTGGTGTTCCGGTTCAGCAGTTTTGTAAAGCATTTCAACCCTCCCACTCTCTCGGGCTTCATGATTTAGGGGGCATCTGTTACACAGTAATTTGTCACTGTCTCCCTGTCAGTCTCCCTACTGTGTCATGAAATCAAATCCATCATGCTCATGCTCTCTGAATTGGCCA
>APFE030531005.1:55276-102873 GCA_000404065.3 Pinus taeda
AAAACTAAATTAAATCTAATATCTAATCTAATGTCCTTGCCTCTTTTGTATTTTTTTTTTTAAGAATTTAAAAGTTTAAAACAAAACAAAAATTTAAATCAAAGTTAAAATCTACTCTTAAAAAAAAGAAGATTAAAAGGAACTTTTTGAAAATTTTCTTTTTATATATTTCTTTTATATTTTGTTATTTTTTTATTTTTATAAAGTCCTACATTCAAATTAAAACAAAACAAACTAAAATGAAATAAAATGAAATAAAGCTAACGATAAAATTATTCTAAACTAACTATGCTAAACTATAAAAATATACATACATTCAACGCATGTAACAAGACTGAAAGTAACCCACGCATAAAAAAAATCAATCCCCTTTTGCTTGCCGTTGTCAATATGCAGGGCGAATGGCGTTGAAGGAGGCTGCAGAAGACTATGTGGATTTGCTTTGCAGGTTGGATAGCAGCGTTGAGGGAGGATCGAAATGCGGTTTGAAGGTGTTGCGAGCAGGTGTGAGGCAACTGCGTGAGGTGTGCAGATGTGTTTTTTATTGCAGGTGATCGATGGAAAAGGGAAGAGCAGCTGCATGAGGTGAAGAAGCAGCGTAAGGAAAAAATCGAATGGCAGTTGCGGATTGCTGAAGGCAGATGTGAGGGCAATGTTGTGTTTGAGGAACAGGCAGTGATGGAAAGTTTGGAGTTGCGCTGCGTAGGGTATGTGGAAAAAAGGAAAGGAAACATGTTGAAAGAGACCTGCGTGGAGTGGTGAGAAACGTAGGAGCAGAAGCTGGACAGAGGAAATTGGATAGCACACATTGAATGATAGCAGAGGGGTTGACGGATTTGGGTTTCTTTACGCGGAGAAACAACCTAAAATGCGTGAAAATGGAAGAGACACGCAGGCAATGCGTCTGATTGAGATCTTGAAGGCAGCATGGATGGAAGCTGGAATGGCCAGCATAATCAGAAAAAAGGGATTCACGTAGGAGTGGTATGGCTTGTGCAGCCTTGAGCTCCTTCTGAAAATTTAAAGACAATTTAATTCCCTTTGCTTCAAAATTCTGAAACAAATTTCCAGATCTGACAGTAACAAAAGTTGAAACCCTTGGACAGCCAAACAGTGCTCTTGTAAAAGCTGGTTGTGAGGCCAGATCTTACCCTCCAGGGCCTAGATCTGGCTTCCAACAAGAAACTCTTCATGAAACCTGCAAAAAACATAAAAACCAGAGGCAAAATATGCAAGGAAATAACCCAAAATTTAACTAATTAATTACAGTATTCACAGATTTTCGACTCTTAAAACCCAGATTTGTCAATAATCCACAGTAATATTTTCAGAATTTCAGATACTATGAGATACTTTAGAAAAACTCTCATGTATTCACAAAATAAACTTAAATGATAAACCCAGGATTGAAACTGGCTGGGCTCTTCAAGAAAATATTCTCCGGGAGTTGGTTGGTTCCCCAAACACTCGTTGATCTTCACAATATAAATTTTCCTGCACAACTCACTTCAACTATCAATAAAGAGGGAAAAAAAGTACTAAAACCCAAATCCAATGGAGATACGTGCCATTACTTTCAAAAATTCTATTACCATTCAAACCCTAGTGAGTGAACAAGATATCTATGTTCAACATCACTCTACATCAAACTATTACCAATGGCTGAAAATAGAATTATGCAGAAAATGAAACAACTTACAACATTTCAGGAGAGTAACACCAGCAAGAATTCAACCCCAAAGTCTTTCTTTATTGCACAAGAAAAAGTTTACAAGAGAGCTTTCTTTAGCACAAGACTCACAGATCCAATGATCTCAAATGACTCCTAGCACCCTATTTAAAGGAAAATTTCCCAACGGCTAGTTCGAGTGATCCATGTCAAACTAATCTTGATCGTTGATGAGGATCAAGATTTCTTTTAATCTCATCTGTTGAATTTTTTAAATGCATTTTAATATATTAAAAAATTAAAACTCTCAAAAAATTTGACTTATTATATTTTATTTTATTTTTCAAAATTTTTTTTTGTTTTTATTATTTATTTTTAAATTTTATTTTAATTTTGTTATTTTTTTTAATTTTTAAATTTTATTATTTTTATTTTTATTATTTATATCTTTTATTATTTTTTTATTGTTTTTTTTTTTGATCCTTGAACTTAGCCTTTGGAAAAATCACCTAGGACTTAGGACTTATGAGGGGATTTAAAACATTTTCTAACCCTCAAGACACTTTACATCATGACTTTTACAATTTTACATCTCAAGGGGAAAAATCCATTTGACATAGACCCTCATAGATTACCCAATTCTACGACACAAATATAATCTAGCAGATCAACACACTAGGATTCCCCTAAGATTCTAATGATAAAATTCATTCCGGCTTTGGGGTTAGGTTGAAGGAAAACTCTGCCGATCATGGATCAGTGAGACAAAAAACCTTCCGAGACATAGATTATCATTAGAAAATTAGGTCCACCTAGGCAATTTACATACATGACTCAGATCTGCTAAGATTATTTACAATTTACACATGCAGACTGGGTTTACAACATAACATGATCAAGTTGACGATGATTGTCGAATGGCACGGACATGTTGATTAAGCGTTATCCCTTTTGAAAAAAGGGGGTGTACTGCTACGGGTAGTTGACACGTAGTGGTCAACACTACCAAACCAAGAATATCAACAGTGCTACTTTGCACAACGAAATATAAACAACAGTATATCACACATGCACAAAATATAGACAACTTTTTATATTTTTCAATCCAACTTCGTTATATTAAACAACATATAATACAACAGTCTAAGGCTCCCATATCAGGGATAATGATCCTCATACATCCATTAGTACAAGATACAAACTGGGGCTTGGTGTTAGTACGTCGACGTTCAATCTGCCCTCAACAAGATAGTCTGACCATTTCGCTGATGTAGCGTGCTCTCTCAGCTCCTCTCGGTCGTACCTTGTACCTTCTTGGTCCTTCGGTTCCTAATCTGAAAATCCTGCCTCTATCAATGCTCCACGTCCATCTGGCCACTGAACCTCGGCTATCCAATCTGCTCATTAGTTGATCATTCGTCCATCAACACACCAACACATCAAGACTCCTGTCGAGTTGTTCATAGCTCCACATGTGAACAACTCTCTACTTCCCATTGCTGCTCCTCAGCTACACAGGGACTTCAACCCACAATCGTGAGGTCCTGTGTTGCACCAATGAAGACCAACACAAGGCATGGAGGGCTGCCACCTATCACTGGAAGATGTCCATCTCCCACAATGAACATGGGCTAGGAGGATTGCCCATCATCTGTTGTAGAAGTCCTTTTCCACACATAAGTCTCGGGCTCCACAAAATGCTCCTGGTTGATTAAACCCTTGAGCTCCAACAACTTCCTCTCTCGCAACTACCTTTGTCCATCAAGGTGTTGCTCACCGGGCTCCAACTTGGACACTAACACCCTGTCCTCCAACAAACCATAGGTGCCTTATCCATGTTCACACTTGGTCCACTCTCATGCTGCCCTTCAACAGTCCACGAGTGACCAAGTCCAGGTGTAACATCTGCACCTAGTTAGGGCATCCCCACACCTAGGAGACCCTTACACACAGTTGCCAACAGACTTCTCCACATCTTCCCTTTGCTTTGCAATAGAGGAGCTATTGCACAAATCTAGTCTCCAAACTTCACTGTGAAACTACCCATTGGTTAGAGTTTCTAACATGCCATGTCAGCCTTACCTCCTTGGCTTCCATAAGCTACAATAACTCTGTCCACACGAGGACACCTACATCACTCCACAGTGGGATCTGCTCCTAGTTGGAGTTCCTTCATGCACAAGGCAACTCCAACAAATGGCTCCCAACAAACTACAATGTAGACTGGTCCAAATCTGGTCAAAACAATGACCCAACGCAAGACAATTTCTGTTCTCTAAGTTTGTCAACTACCACTGTCATTCACTGCACCACGTTAGGGCACCTAGCATAGCGCAATAGCCCTACACACAGTGACGTGGTCCCTAGAATCATTTGTGGCTGCCTTTATTTGCTGCGACCTTCGGTTGGAGAGGTCTCCTCCTTTTCTGCTGCTGTTCTGGTCATGAACAACCCTCAATCCACCCTACGCTGCCCTGTGACAATGTGGTAGGACCTGCGGCCTGCCCACAACAGCTTCGACTGCCTCTCCTATGGTCTGTCCTCCCTCTTTTTACCACGGACTGCTCCAGCAAGGCCTGTGACATACTATTTCAGGGGTAAAGTACCCACAACAAACCATTAAACATTCCAGACTTCACTTTTGTACCTCATCCCTCCTTCCCTGCAATTTCGGTCACCAAAAGAGACCCAAAACAATCCTTTCTCCCATGCTGGTTAACCCTCCTTGTTGTGGCCTAGAACATAAGTGTCTTTCTCCTTGTATGTTGCCTTGTGATGCACAAAATGGATGAGGCATAAGCCTCATATTCACCCTCTATTTATACGAAAGAGAGGGGCTCCAAAACGTCACATTTTAGGGTTGTCCAGATGTCATGGGCCTAACATAACCTTCGGCCGACCTTTACACTTATGTTGTCAACCCCAAAATTACATTAAAAAATTCATATCTCCACTTCTACAACTTAGAATTTGACGATTCTCGAAGCGTTGGATTCTCCTTTTCACCCTCTATTGTCTCATGCCATCACATGTAGAAATGTGCTCCCGGAAATGCCCAAAACACGATTTGGTGCAAAACCCCAAGCTTGGGTTTCAAGCCCACAAGCCTAGTTGTGGTGCTTTTCCCTCCAATCCCCAAACCCTAGGGCTTGGAGTACCTCCCAAACTACACAAAAATCAACAGTTTAATCATTCCACAAATCTGCTCATTATGTTAAATCAACATAGAGAAGCAACACTAGAAACTACTATGAGAACATGCACTGAAAATCAAGTCTACATGTACACAGTTTGGACAGGAAAATGCACTTTATATATACGAGACTGAAATTACAAGTACATATGAACTTGTTGGAAACTGGTACACTATTTCCTATATGCTGCTTATGACAATCTAGGACACTCCATTTGCGTTAAAAGCCTAGCAGTAGCATCCACCATCAACAACAAAACCTACCAACGAACACGACCTAGCAAAAGTCAGGACATCACACCAAGCTACTCTTAATTACTTGAAAGGCTCAACATCAACCTATCATCAACACCAAAAAGCCCACCCTTGATTCATCTCCTAGTTTGCCTCACATCGGCTCTTCAAGCAAAGTGCTTCATACCTCCAGGGTTTCTTTGCCTCAAATCTTAAGCTTTTCTCACACAAGAACGTCAACCCTATTATTTCAAGTCTTCTCTGTGTTTTGCCTCCCACAGAACCTATTGTTGAATAATCTAGGGCAAAGATATTAAGTGATTTCTTTTTAATTAGTAACTGCTTGTGAGAGCTTTTACTTCTTTAGATTAGGATCTTCCTTTACTTAGGTTATTAGTGTTCTTCTTCATCAAACAGCTACCAATGCATGAACATAAATAGACAAGAGACAACGGAATGTAGGCTATCAGCTAGGGCCAAAGACCTCTCACTCTTTGAGAGGAAAACCTGCACAAATTCTTCTTATATAGATTCCAATTGACGAATACCAAGACCAGGATCCTTGACCTATGTGCCACTCCAAGACCAAGACACAAGTTCTCTTGACAGTCAACCTGTTGCTCCTTTCCTCTTCTCGATTCCTCTTCAACTTCGACCTTCTTAGCATAGAGACACTATCACCACCGAGATCTTCTTACTGTGGTAGTACTGAGATCTTATTCACTGTGGTAGCACAGAGATCCTTTCGTTATGGTAGCACCGAAATCCTCTTGTTGTGGTAGCACCGAAATCCTCTCTATAATAGCTCTGAACCCTTATCACTGTGATAGCACCAAACTTATTTGTTGTGGAGGTGCCGAGATATAGCACTGAAACATTTACTGTGATATATCACCGAAGTTCTGCCTTCTTGATCTTCACTGTAATCTGCTTTCTATCTCAGAAAATTATGCAGAGAATATCGCTGTGATCTAATCGAACTTCACTCTGAAATCAACTGAAATTCTTTCTGCAATAAGGTCGAGTTTCTGTACCCTTATCCGAGCTCTTTCACTGAATTTTGTCTCTGCAATTGTCATCCAAATTTCAGAGGTGATCGAAATGCTTGACTGTGGAATAGGACGAGCTGCCTATTTATAGTAGTCTGTCTATGTATATTAGTCGACATGACCATATGAAGAGTTGTGTCTCCAATTTAGGTGAGCCGACCTGAGTTCTACATTTCATCTTGAAGCTGACTTGAAGAAGGATAACTTGTGCTTGTCTTGGAGGGCTACTTGACAATCCTATTGACTTATATACATTTGTAACATGCCCAAGAAGGGTTCTTCATACATGACATTGACTCTATTTGATTTTTTATGACTAGATAACAAATCCTAAAGGCTCACAATGGGAACCATCTAAAAATAAAATTCCTTGCTCATGAAACCCATGAGGCAAGCATTACAATAATAATTTTATTTTTCCTCTTTACATCATTTACATAAAAATCACAATTACATGTTATTATGAAGACCAAACCTTAGTTACACTTTTCAACACCTAGTGCCATCCTCCTTTGCATCAAAGTACAAAGACTCAAGAGATGTTCCCCATCAAGATACAATGATCTAATGCATTCTTTTCTACCATGCTTATTGTCCATTCTAGGGTTTGTATCCCACAAAACCTGGGTCTTCTTCTCATGAATCACAGAAGCAGCAGGACCTCTTGATAAAATTACAATGAAATATCAAGAATACATTAGCATAAGCTCTAAGTGTTCTTTAATCAATGAATTCCATGAGATAGTCATATATTCTTTGAACATCACTAAGCATTCGAAGCCTGAACAACTGTTTTGAGCTTGCAGTTGCAAGGCATAATCCTTCACCCTCAAAGTTGTAAAATGCTTCTATTCACAACGGCAGGGTTGTGGAGTTGTGGGCAAGACAATGTTGCTGGGGCAGTTGTAACACATTACAAAGTTGCAATAAAGTTGCAAAGCTGATGATACCTTCAATTTATGGTTGTGAAAAAAGAAGTCTGCTGGTTGCAACACTTGTTGCAGGGATGAAGATGATGCTGTTGAGAATTCAAAGGCCTGCAAGTTCTCTTCATGGTGGCATATAATGTGCAACACACTCTTGCGGAAACCAAAGTTCTGGATCAATACATAGGTCAAAAGACCAAATTGTGGAACATGGAAAAGAATCACAACCCAATCATGAATGCGTTGGTCTGTTGTAATACATGATTTTAAAATAAGAACTTTTACAAAATTGTTCTGTAGTATTTCACGTATATGCACTCTATTGTGATTGTCTTCATATACCGTTTGATTCTTGTTCTGCAGACTAGGACAGTGAAATTATCGTACAGAGAGAAACTCAGTTCCCATCCATGTTCTGTGTGAAGACAATAGAAATGTCAAATTTCAGATCATGTTATTTTACTCCTACTTTTGTTATGTTTTGGCTCTTGTTTTAAAAGGTTGTTGCCAAGCCAGCCTGAGTCCTGACTACATAAATAATTTTTGTTTGTTCCTGTTCCAGACTTCATTTGTAGCTTCCTATCATAATGAATCACTTTTCTTTGTGCAGTTGTTCATTGTTCTTGGATATCAAAATTTCTGCCTTGCTTGCACATGAGTGGATTGCCTTTAAAATTACTAGGCATGTATGCACAATATGGTTGTTGTGATAAACTTAGATATATTATATATGGCCACAAAAACATAAGCCAGAAACAAAAAAATATAAAAGCTAGAATAATCCCAACAAATACATAATAATCTCGTATAAAACCCTACCTATAACAAAATTTGTGTTTGATATTCCACTGTCCAAACACACCACATAATAATTGAACAAAACGAAGACAGCAGTTTGCTACCCACTCCTCTTATTTGTTGAATGTTTTTAACTTTTTGAAGTGCAGTTAATCTTTTATCGTTTCAAGGATGTTTCTTGTTCACTGAACTTATTTTAATTCCATCTGTTTCCCAGCTAGAGAATGAAATTGTAGCACCAGCAACCTGCACCTGTTCTGTTCTGTCTTGACATTATGAGTTGTTAGCGTGAGTGATTTGCACTGTATGATGCAATAGTTATTTGCAGGGGTCTGCTAATGTGGGGAAGTCGGCATTCATCAATGCTCTACTAAGTAAGAATTTCTTCCTTTATCTGCTCCAGCTTGTGCTTTGCTTTTATTTAAAGTCTCTGCTTTAAATCAACTGCATCTCTTTTTGACTTTCACATTTGTTTTAAAGAGCATATTTCACTCTATTGAAATATGATAGGTTCCATGATCAACCAAATAACTCCACACAAGCAAAAGAGAGAAGAGATGTCAAGAATATATGGTGGGTAATTAATATTGAAAAATACCCTAAATAATACGTTGTACAATCAAAGCATATTACATCACATATGGATGAATCTCAAAAACTCAAGAGATAGGAAATACTCACCACACCTTAAGAGGAAAGAACTCCAATTCGATACATCACAAATGACCAAATGACTCCTCTATTTATACTATATGGTCTCCCATAAGTGTTCCAACAACCTTACTTGAATCAGGCTGCCCATGTATGGTAAAAGCCCATTCAAGTGGTTCTCGTTATAACAAAATCTAGTATCTTATTGCAAAGCCTTACTAAGCAACCTAGATTGAGTGCAACAATGGGACTGCTACCATAGTCACCTCAGTGACAACTCCCCTCGTTTTATTGATGGACAAAATCCAACACAAGGGAAGCTTCTCTAGTAGATCTTAGGGATCAAGTAACCCAATAAGCTCAAGCTAAATGGCTCATAATGGTTCTATGACAGGATTTCACTGGGAAATAAGGATATATCAATTAGGGTTTTCGGTGGATTAAGGTATAATTCCAAGATATGATTTCAAGGGTTCCCGTGGTTCAATCTAGAGGCTTAGGCCAACCAATAGAAGCTCAAATAAGTTCCCAAACACATACAATCAAGAAATTACACTTGGTTGTCATAAATTATGTTTTTTAAACCAGAAATTGCAGCAAGCAAATAGTTATAACAGAAGTAATAGAAAGCCATGGAATCTATGATAAAGAATTGTAAAATTAGGGCTAATAGAGAGTAAACAAGAGATAATATTACAACAATCTTTCTGTTGTAAAAATATCAAATATGTATAACAACACAACCAACCCTAGATGTTGGCCCTAAATTATGGTTGAAAAATGGAGGTAAAATGTTATTTTTTTCTTTTCCAAATAATTGTAAACAAGTCCTAATCCTAGGACTTTGACATCCAAGGTAAATAATGCTGAAAATCTAATATTTTGTTGTATATGAACCCTAATGTACCCTAGAACAAGTAAAATTTTTTTTAAAGGATTGGCACAAGAGAGAGAGATTAGTACCTTTCTCAATCTAGGGCTAATGGACTCTGGGATAAAAATGTTTGCAAGAAAAAGATAGATGTGGATTCAAAGAAATTAAAGGAAGACAAACTAGTGTTCCTCAATCCTTTCACCCAAGTGTTATTCTATCTTCTTGGAAAATTCAAAGGGAGGGAGCTAAACGTAGGTCACCTCAAGAGAACTTGATGAAAAATCTTGTGCAAGGAGATTTTAGAGGCCATAAAACATCAACATATCTTAGGTGAAAATTTTAGTAAATCTGAATTCATGAGCAAGAACAAGATGAAAGAAGATAACTCATATTTGCATAACACATATCATCAAAGATTCACCAATAATCATCCAAGAGAGAGAACCATCCATTAAAAGGCGTCGAACAGAGGTTCACTTCACTAGCTCCATAATGCACAAGAGAGAAGATAAGATAGTTTTTCTAATATCCAACAAATGACCAAAAAAGTAGGTCAATGGGATTGAAGAAGAGTACAATCAGTATGGAATTACAATGTGGGAGTGCAAGCACAACTCTTAGAAAATGTTGAAAATAACAAACAAAAAAAGAAACAAGCAATAGTGTTGCCATGATACACATATAAAAGACCATGGCATGATACAAAATAATCAATAGCTTGGCTAGATAGAATGATTGAGATAGGAAGATCTGGTAATGGAGGTAAAATGTCAAGGGTTCTTGAGTCTAATTATCGATGGTGGGGGAGGCAAACTATGCACTAGATCATTGTCAAAGTCCTTTGGAACCAACAGTGGGTTAGAATGTGTGATCTCAGGGAGGATGTGGGACAAATAATTATTGCAAACGATCTCCAAGTGCGAGAATGAATCCAAGAGGAAATTGACCCTCAATTTATATTAGAGCTACTAGGTCGATCTCCCTAATTTTATCCTTAAAAAACCCTAAAATAACCAAAATCCACGATACAAGGTGGATGCATCACACGTTGACCCTCGAAGGTAGCTAAATCAATGAAATAACATAAAATTATGCCTCTCCGCATGTATGAGTTAAATGTCCTCCAAAGGTGATGTTATCATCCAAAATGTGTGTCACTCCATGAAAGGTGCAATGAATGGCTCCAAGGGGTGCATCTCATCCCAAAAGTCATGTATCTCCATCAAAAGGGTTAAATGGAGCGTTAAATGGAGGACGCCATCATGTTAGGGCATGATGTCATCATGGTAAACAATGTACATTCCCCTGCAAAGGGGTCCCATATCATCATCATCATCAAACATCCTCAAGAGTAGGGCAATGTCCATCAAGTAGGTGCAATGCCAACTTGGGGGTGTCCTACCATCTCACGGGTACATTTACTTTCAAGGCAACATCATACCTCAAATAAACAATGTCCAGTGTCGAGGAGTTGGGCGAGGGTCTCATCAACTATGCCAAGACATCCCCAAGGTCAATGCTCCTAAAAGGGTTATCAATGTCCTTTGTTAAAGTGTCCCATCTTGTCAACAAAATGGTTGGATGCCCTCTTTGAAGTGCTGCAGAAGCATCATACAATCCCAAGCATCCCATAGTTTCTCTAGGGATGAAGGTTGCCCCTGGTAGAATCATCTAGCACATATTCACATAAACAAGTGAGATTGACATATTGGGTACAAGAACCTTAAGAGCATCCTAGTGAGACACATTCAATGTTTAAGCCACAAAGTACTTCACACAAGCATCATCTTCAAATAACTTACTAACTTAGAGTTGAATACAATTTACCATGCTTAAGTATGGGAGGGTTGTCACATAGCCCTATTAAGTGCTTCCAATGTTGGAAACACTGAGAGGGGGCTGAATCCATATTTTTTTTCAATTGTTATTTTACCAGTTAGATTCTTCACAATTTAAATTAAATCAATGTATAATAATTGTATTATTAATTGTACAAGAGAATTAAATATAGTACAAATGTGTTCCGAAGCTCCAACTTGGTTTTGATGAGGCTCCGACCTCTAGGGCTTTGACCCTATTTCGTCCAAGGCACCAACCTTGAGTTTAGGAGCACCAACTCCAAGGACACCAATCCTTCTCTGCTGCTTCAGTGGACTTAATTGATCACAAAAGGTTTACTTCACTAATCTGCACCATGCTGCATCATCTTCAATTCTGCACTGCTCCAAACCAGTGTTGTTAAAAGCGCGATTAAATCGCGCTTTTTTCAAAAAATCGCGAGTTTTTCCCTAGGCCGATTTAATCGCGCTTTTTATAGGAAAAAAGTGGGATAAAATTTTTTTGCCGATTTTTGGGAAAAAAGCGCGCTTTTTTCAAAAAAAGCCTGCTTTTTTGGGAAAAAAGCTCGGGCTGGCGAGGCAGCGCGATTTTTCATGAAAATTTGAAAAAAAATGAAAAAAATGAATATTTTTGTACCAAACGATTTTTTCCCACTTTTTTCTGCTTTTTTCCCGATTTTTCCGCTTTTTTCCACTTCATTCCCCACGCCGATTTAATCCCCCTCGCGCTTTTAACAACATTGCTCCAAACACCAAACTATACCACTGATCTGTCTTGACACTTCCCAAGAAGAGTTAGCACCACACTGCACCATGCTACATCATCTGTTCAAAGAAGATCACACTGCAATTTTTGAAGTTTATCACTGTTTTTGAGATTATAGCACCGTGGTACTGAGGCAAGGTGTAGTCCTGAGCTTTCAATAGATCTGAGCTCCAAGTTACCAACAAGGTCTGCAATACGCTGATTGTTCGAGCTCTTGTAGTTCAACCACAGGTCTGTACAAATCTAACCCTTCATGCACTTCTGAGCCCCCACTATTGTATATTATCCACAGTCCTCGCTTCAATTTTACTGCTCCACGGATAGATATATATATGCTACTTGTAGGTCTATACTTCTGTCAGGACCAAGAGATACTGATATCCCACCGAAAGATCTCTGCTGCAAATATAATAAAGAGGTACTGTTTCGAGGTCTGGTGCAAACACAATTCTATACATATACCACAGTTGTATCAACAAACCACAATTCCAAAGGTCTATGTGATCACAGGTCCAAAGTTTATTCACAGTCTGAGGCAACCTTAGCAATAGACACAGATCTGAAATAGTATGCCACAGATAGGTCTGTCCTTCATGAGTTCTACCACCGTGCACCGAGATTCATCACAGGTTCATCGAAATTCACCACAATTATACTCAGGAGATGTTACAGTGTAATCAATTATCTCTATTCATGAGCTATGAACATTGTTCTATCACCGAACTCCTGTGTGGATGAAGCTGATCCGAAAGAGGAGGTTGTCTGCATATATATATATATATATATATATAGATATATATACATACATAAAATTTACCTTTCAACAAATAACCATGCTCCTTGAAGTAAGCCGACTTGTCTTGGAAGGGTGAGGTCGACTCACTAACAAGAAAATTAATCTTAACTTCAAGAATTAATAACTTTCAAATCGCTTGGAGATTTTGATAGAGTAATAGGTCGTTGGAAAGCTAAAATTATGCTCTTTCAGATGGTGGAGGTCTCATGAAGAATTTATGCCTCTGAGGAGATGAAAAAATGGGTTTTAATGTGACTGATCCTTTGTGAGTGCATAAATGGAGTGTAGTACTTCCTTGCCTTCTTAAATGTGTCCTTATCTTCTTCAATGTAAGGACATCATTATGTGATCATCAAGCTTGCCTTCTTCAATGTAGGGTCATCATCAAGCCTACCTTCTTCAATGGATATTGACATCCCCCTTTGTCATTGGATGGCAATATTTTTCTTCTCTCCCCCTTTGACATCAATGGAAAATGGGGTGCCAATGTGCTCCCCCTTTCATGCTGTTCCCCCTATTTTGCTGTTCCCCCTGTCATGCTGTTCCCCCTATTTTGCTGTTCCCCCTGTCACATTGCTTGTTTGCTTTAATCATTAATGTGATGCAAGAGCAATGATCCCCATCTTTTGACGAAGATATTCAAATGCTTCTCGAGGAAGGGGTTTTGTAAAGATATCTGCAATCTGCACCTTAGTATTGATATACTCCAACTTGATGTTTTGTTTAGCCACTTGTTCACGGAGAAAATTATACTTGATTGGTATATGTTGGTCTTTGAGTGCGACACTGGATTTTATCGAGACTAATAGCGCTTGTGTTGTCACAATAGATGGTGAATGGCTGGTTGGTATCTATGTTGACATCCTTCAGATCTTCCTTCATCCATAATATTTGGGTACAACAATCTGCGACAACTATATACTCGGCTTCAGCTGTAGATAGTGATATGGATGATTGTTTTTTGCTGAGCCAAGATACTAGACAATCTCCCATGAAGAATGCATTTCCACTAGTACTTTTTCGATCATTGACACTTCTGGCCCAGTCAGCATCGGTGTATGTAGTCACAGTAAGAGTTGAGCTCTTATGGTACCAAAGACCAAAATCAGGGGTTCCTTGTAAGTACCTTAGGATTCTCTTCACAACTGCGAGATGGGATTGTTTAGGAGATGACTGAAATTGTGCCACCATTGCTACTGCATGCATAATATCTGGCCTAGTAACGGTTAAGTATAGAAGTGCTCCAATTATTGGTTTGTAATGAGTTGCATCCACCGGAGGAGAGTCATCATCTTTGCTTAATTTGCAATCTGTGGTCATAGGTGTGGTCGCGGGTGCACATTTTTCCATCCTATATCTTTTAAGCATGTCTTTAAGATATTTTGCTTGAGATATGAACATGCCTGCTGTGGTTTGAGATACTTGTAGTCCAAGGAATTAAGATAATTCACCCATCATCGACATTTCAAACTCTTTTGACATATTTTGAGCAAACCCATGGCTCATCTCATCATTATTGCTAGTAAAAATTAGATCATCAACATAGACAAGAGTGACTAGTAACTTATCCTCGTCCATCTTCATGTAGAGATTACTTCCCGCCACCCCCTTTTTGAAGCCTTGTTTTTGTAAATAGTGATCCAATCTTGCGTACCAAGCTCTAGGTGCTTGTTTCAACCCATACAACGCCTTTTTCAACTTACAAACAAAGTCTTTTCCTTCTTCTAGATCAAACCCTTCTGGTTGCTCCATGTAGACTTCTTCCTTGAGTTCCCCATTCAGAAATGCTAATTTTACGTCCATTTGATAGACTTTGAATCCTTTTGAGCAAGTAAATGCCAAGAACATCCTTATAGCTTCCATACGAGCTACCAGTGCAAAGGTTTCTTCAAAGTCGATTCCTTCAATTCGTGAATAACCTTTACAAATAAGCCTTGCCTTATTTATGATGATTTGTCCATTTTCATTCATTTTGTTTTTGAACACCCACTTGGTTCCAATTATATTTTAATCCTTTGGACGAGCTACAAACTCCCATGTCTCATTCTTCTCGATTTGATAGATTTCTTCTTCCATGGCTTCCACCCAATGAGGATCCTTGCTTGAGTAAAAGTTTCTGGTTCTATCATAGATAGGAGAGCAACATCATTTTTCCTTGGTGTACTTGTCATACTTCTTCGGGTTTGTATCCCCTCATCTACATTGCCAATAATCTGCTCTTCCAGGTGATGTTTTTGGAGGAATTTTACTTTTGAAGGAGTTTGAGATGGTTCTTTTTCCTTTTGTTTTTCTTGATCTTTTTCCTCTTTTTTAGGTTCTTCGTTTTCTTCAATGAGGGGGTCAACTTCATGATCTTCAATTTCCTTTCCTGGAAGGGCTTCATCAATCTTCACATCAATGCTTTGTACTATTTTCCGTAGTCGATTATTGTAGCACTTGTAAGCTTCGCTCCTAGTAAAATATCCAAGGAATATTCCTTTGTCAACCCGAGAATCAAATTTTCCTAGTGATTCATCATTGATCTTTATGAAGCATTTGCTTCCAAAAATCTTGAAGTATTTTATTGAAGTGGGTCTTCCTTTCCATAATTCATAAGGATTTTTCTCATTATTTGGTCTTAGTTGAGTTCGATTCAAGGTATAAACTCTGTCCCGACTACTTCTCTCCAAAATTTTGGCTGCAAGTTAGCTGCTAGTAACATTGTTCTTGCCATTTCTTGAATAGTTCAGTTTCTTCTTTCAACTACCCCATTTTGCTTGGGTGTTCTAGTAGCAGAGAGTTCTCTTTCGATTCCATGCACTTTACAGAATTTATCAAATTCCTTTGATGTGAATTCTCCCCTTCTATTTGTTCTAAGACATTTAATCTTAGAATCCTTTTCATTTTCTATAAGAGCTTTAAGGTTAAGGTTCTTAAAACATTCAAATGCTTCAGATTTATATTTTATGAAATATACCCACATCATTCTAGTATAGTCATCAACAAATAAAGCAAAGTACCTTTCTCCTTGGAGCGTTGGCATTCTAGTTGGCCCACATAAATCTGCATGAATGATCTCCAGAGGTTTTGATGTTGAGAATTCCTTAGTCTTGTGGTTGGTTCTAGATTGCTTACCATGTTGACATGGGCCACATACAACTTGATCTGGTTTGAACATCTTTGGAATGTCCCTTACTGCATTAATTTTGCTAATATTGATCAAGTTATCAAAACTTGTATGCCCCAATCGCTTGTGCCATAACCAACTGTCATCTGTTTGACTCAAGTAACATTTATCTTTGTGGATTTTGCTCAGGATGTAAACCTATGTTGCAGGAAACTTCTAGGAACCCGACGTTTCAGGACGTACCTGTACCCGAAACTCCAAAATTCGACCAAAACTTGACCAAAACTTGATTGAAACTCGACGATTGCGTAATCATCTATGAGAGTTAATATAGACTTGGTTTTCCTTCTAAATTGTCATCTATGGGTCTTATTTCCCTTTTTCTTGCAAGATAATGTGTTATTCACTTATTTATAATTTTTTTTTTTTTATATATATAAACATATATGGCATTTCAACCAACGTTTCGGCCGACGTTTCCATTTTTGAGAGGTGACGTTTCTAAACGTAACCATTTCGGAAACTCTGAAACGTTTCGGAAACTTTGAAACGTTTCGGCATTTTGTGCAACTTAGATGTAAACGTTATTTGGTGTTCTTACTCCTTTAGCCACAAGTTCTCCTGAGAATGAGTTTCTTATTTCACAATATTTGGTGCTAAAGACAACATTATGTCCTTGGTCACAAATTTGGCTAACACTCAAGAGATTGTGTATGAGTCCTTCTACCAGCAAAGCGTTTTGAGCTTTTCCTTTTCCATTAACAAGGGCAATGGTCCCTTTTCTAGTGATTTTAGCAGATCCACTTCCAAAGGATACACTTCCATCCTTATTGTTCAATGAGACAAACTTCTTTTTGTCACATGTCATATGTCTTGAGCATCCACTGTCCACAAACCAATGGTTTTTATCACTGTGAGCACATAGAGCTAGGTCACATTTATCCGTATTGAGATTCTCCCTTCTAGCTTCTCTTCTTTTGAGTGGACAATTTTGTTCACTATGTCCATAATCATTAGATAATGAGCAAATTGGATCAAATTTGGTCAAAGGATCAAATGAGTTATAAGTCTTGATTTGTCCTTGCGCTTTGAGACCACGTAGTTTATTTGTTTGATTCTTCAATCTTGGTGTTGTATTCTTATGAGCCATGCAATGTTTAGCTTGATGACCAAAACTTTTACAATAATAACAATGCCCAAAAAAGATAGTTTGGTACCTGTTGTAATAGCCACGATTTGAATCAACATTCTTCCTTGGAGTTACTCTTTTTTCATCCTTTGGATTTGAGATGGGCCTTTTATGAGATGATTTTTCTTCTTTTGCATTGCTGGAAAGTATCTTGACATAGCTTCTTCCATTATCCTTGGTACTTGAGGATTCTCCTTTAAAACCAATCCCAGATTTGTCATATTGAGGTTTTTGAGCATTAAGGATATTGTCGAGTATTTGAGAGCCTTCCCAACTCTTTTTGACTTCCTCCGATTCCTTCCTCAGATATTCTCTTTCAGCTTCATGATTTTTACAGATTTCTTCCTTTTCTTTTAGATTATTTTTCAAGAGGTCTTCCCTTCCTTTTGCTTCCTCCTTTTCTACATTGGGAGATGATTTTATTTTGTAATTTCTCATTTTCTTCAATGAAACTTGTTGACCACTATGTGTCAACTACCCGTAGCAGTACACCCCCTTTTTTAGTAAAAGGGATAGCGCTTGATCGACGTGTCCGTGCCATTCGACTATCATTATTAGCCCGATCATGTTCTGTTGTAAACCTCGTTTGCATGTGTAAATTGTAAATAATCTTAGCAGATTTGTGTCATGTATATATTTGCCTAGGTAAACCTAATTTTCTAGTGATGATCTACGTTCTGGAAGGTTTTTTGTCTCATCGATCCATGATCGGCAGAGTTTTCCTTCAGCCTAACTCCAAAGCCGGAATGGATTTTGTCATTAGAATCTTAGGGGAATCCTAGTGTGCTAGATTGAGTCAGTGTAAAAGTGATTTGGAAATAATCATAACTATTTGGTTAGGTTATTACAAATTGCTTGATCTACTAGATTATGTTTGTGTCGCAGAACTGGGTAGTCCATGAGGGTCTTTGTCAAATGGGTTTCCCCCCTTGAGATGTAAAATTGTAAAAGTCATGATGTAAAGTGTCTTGAGGGTTAGAAAATGTTTTATCCCCTCATAAGTCCTAGGCCCTAGGTGATTTTTCCAAAGGGCTAAGTTCGAGGGTCCAATAAAAATAATAAAAGCTATAAAAAAATAATAATAAAATAATAAATAATAAATTAAAATTAAAAAATAACTAAAAATAATCAAATAAAATAAATAAAATAAAATTTAAAAATAAATAAAATTTGAAAAATAAAATAAAATAATGAAATAATAAGTCAGTTTTGAGAAAATAAATGCAAAATTTTAATTTTTAATATATTAAAATGCATTTAAAATTCCGACAGATGAGATTAAAAGGGATTTTGATCCTCATCGACGGTCGAGATTAGTTTGACATGGATCACTCGAACTAGCCGTTTGGAAATTTTCCTTTAAATAGGGTGTCAGGGGTCATTTGAGATCATTCGATCTTAGAGTCGTGTGCTAAAGAAAGCTCTCTTGTAGTCATTTTTTGTGCAATAAAGAAAGATTTGGGGTTGAAATCTTGCTGGTGTTACTCTTCTGGAATTGCTGTAAGATGTTTTATTTTTCTGCATAAGTTTATTTTCAGCCATTGATGATAGCTTGATGAAAAGTGATTTTAAACACAGGTATCTTGTTTAGTCGCTAGGGTTTGAATGGTAGTTAAATTTCTAGATATGATGGCAGGTATCTCCATTACATTTGGATTTTAGTATCGTTTTCTCCTTCTTCGTTAATGGTTGATTTAAGCTGTGTAGAAAATCCTTTTTTTGAGATTACCGGGCATTTGGGGAAGTTCTCGGCTGAACCAGCCAACTCTCGGATTGCATTTTCTGAAGAGCCCAGCCAGTTTTGATCCTGGGCTTATCATTTGAAATTTTCTGGTGAATGCACGAAGGGTTTTCTGAAGCACCTCATCTTAAATTTAAAATTCTGAAAATATTTATGTGGCATACTGATAAATCTGGCTATTTAGAGCCTTTAAACTGTGAATAATGTAATTATTTAGCTGGTTTCAAGGTTTTAGTTTTGTTTTTTTTGCATATGTTGTTTCTGGGTATTCTGTTTTGCCATTGTAGGTTTTAGGTCTGAGAAGAAATTTTTGTTTGAAGCCAGATCTAGGCCCTTGAGGGTAGGATCTGGCCTCAGGATCAGTTCTTGCAGGGTTGCAGGGTTTTTCTGAAGAAATTTGAGATTCTCCAAGCCATTTGTCAGCTGTTTGGGGTTTCGTTTTCGCATGAAATTTTTCGAATTTTTTTTAGGGTATGCGCTGTGTCGAGCAGTAAAAAGGGTCTTTTTCACCTCTACTTACCCTACATTAATTATCAATCCAGGTATGATTTGTTATCTCAAAGAGTGTACTCAGTTTGAGGCGGTCATTTGTCAGAGTAATGCTAGTAGTATAATGCTTTAAATACAAGAGTAAACGGATGTTTGGAATAAAATCTACTTACAAAAAGAAACTTAACACTTTGAGAATTAAATCATGTACTCAGAAAGCTACAAAAATTTATCAGTCAAGGGTGTAGTAATGGTACCTCTTCCCTTTGTAAACTGATGCAATTAAAAAGCAATCAAGGAGAAGATCGTCATTCTGGGAACTGGATAGCAATAGTCAATGTTCACTACAGTTTCAGATCATTCTGTTCACACCAAAGTAATTACTTGAAATGATAATTCAAATAACAGGAAATGGAACAACAACTAATCTATTTAACAGGATTGAACAACAAAGCCTTAACCTACAAAAATGAATAAAGCAGTAATTGTAATCTACAGGAATTAAGCAACAATCTTTACTTTAGAAATGATTTGAATAGCAAACAGAAATGGGACTACAAACTAAAGGAAGCTATGAAATATTGAACAACAACCTGAATCAAATGTAAATGCACAACAAACCAGATCCAATATTGCACATAGCACTTCTATATTGAAGAAACAGTAATCTGAGTTTCAGCATAACAATTATTAATCACGGTTGTGAAGAAACAACAATTGCGATCACGGTGGAACAGCAGTCCCATTGAACAACAATCACACTTGGAAGTAAACCGTAGATAAATAGACAATAATACCGATTTATAAATACACAGGACTGTTACTCTATAATCGAATAGTAAAGGTAATCTGTAAGGAATAACAATGTATACAATAATATCAGTCTGTTAAAGGAACAACAATACGATATAACTTTAGAACGAGTAGCATAACATTCTTGTTGCAGAGAATAACCTTATTATTCAAATAGGAACGAAATATAACAGAGCTAATACATGAAATAATAAGGAACAACAGATTACTGAACAAAACAGATAAAAGAAATCAAACCACACACGACTTGGAATTGGAAAATAGTGGTACAGGAAGCAAGTGATCCACCAGGGCTGGGCCCTTAGCTTCCAGGGATGCACTGCTTATGATTACTCTAGAATCAAAGATGGAATGACAACAAAATTTATGTATTAAGCATCAAAACATAGTTACAGTAATCACTCTTTTAAAGAGAGTCGATGATCAAAGTTTAAGTTACACAGTGAATTTCATAAAAACAACAATAGTCCTTCTTGTGGGTTAGCAATGCTGTCCCTTCTTATAGCAGCCGAGCAGAGATATCAACGATACAGATAATCGTTAGAGTAGCGATCCCTCAGGATCAAAGGATCCTGAGGGATTTGCCATATTGTTAGCTCTCAGTTATCTTCTCGTTCTCTTGCGCCGATTTGGTATCTCCTTTTCCTTTTCCTGGCTTATACGCTCCAATCTGGATTGCCTCGTTTGAATGTGGTTCCCTGTCAAAGGGACAACAATCTGTCTCCCTCTCACCATGGAATGATGTTCTTGCAAGTTCTATAAAAATTCAATTGCCACCGTCTCATTGGATTGTTGTAGACGGTTAAGATAAACTATCCATCCTGACCTCGCTAGGATCTCTCGTGCAGCATTGGAGACCATCAACACCTGTGGCTCACTAAGAATTGATCTTTCTTCCATGCTTAGCACACTGTAAAAATACACATAGACGACAATGGAACAACAGGCTGTTCAAATTTTTAACTCACTGTTAGCAAACACAAAGAAGATGACGGAACAACAAGCTGTTCAAATTTCGAACTTATTGCTAATTTTTGCAGAGCAAAACATGGAAATAGCTTCGGAACAGCAAGCCATGCATATTGGGAAACAAAATACCGTTAAGCTTTGCTGTTCTCGAGTCATAATTCTCCGAATGATACGCTGACATGTATGCCAGCGAATTATGGGGATCACCTGCGCCCCCCCTGCAATGTGATAGGCCGTCCTCAGTCGTCAAATGAAGGAGCAGCGTGCTGAACTACCATAGTACAGAGTCATAAAGGAACAACATATACAAAAATGCCATGTTTACAACGACGAGCGGCTTGCCGAAATCGAGTCGTATAATAGAATCGCTTAATAAATAAGGAAATGCCGTGATATGATGCGAGAATTGGAGGATAGGACAACTGACATGCATAAAAGGTCCTATCCGATCATTATCGACTTTTATCGTCATAATTGATTTGTAATTGATTTTCATGTATCAAAGGTTCGAAAGGGTTATATACATAATCTCATTTGAATCATTTATAAAGATATAAGAAGAAGGGTTTTATAATTGCTATTGGCGTATAAGAAATATGACTTCAATACCATCAACAGAGCTCTGTTGCCCATAGGTGTCTATAACCTTGACAAAGTTGTTTATTTCACCCTTGGAACCATAATCCTTTGTGTATGCTTAAGAAAGTGCTGTGCAATGTCAGAATGGAGACCATTATGCTGGCTTGGTAACCAGATGAATCACAATGCCATTCACTAGGAAGGAGTGAAAGGTGGGTAGGCTGGCTCGTGATGAGACCTCCTGTTCCAAGGACTTTTTATTTTCTGATGTGCCTCTTGGATCATATCCTTGGTGTGGTGGCCATAGTGGAAATGCCACTTCACCTTCTCCCTTACGATCATGGTAGGCTGGCTCTCGATGAGACCCCCTATCCTTCATCTAACAAATCATGTTAGCAGTCACATAAACAATTTTTTTTTTTTTTTTTTATATAGCACTTTTCCTATTTATATACAGAGGGTGGTTCAACACTCCTTAAGAGTAGGGATGGTGGAAGAAGTCTTAACATCTCAATAGAGAAAAATATACCCTTATTCTTATTCAATAATAATGATCAAAGAGAATTATGAGGATTTAGGAAGAACCATCATGATAAAAATAATCAATCATACTGGTATTATTAAAATAATAACAGCAAGGTGATCAATAGTTGTGTCCTCTCCTCTTTTCTCTTATCAATTCAAAGCAATTTCTGCTAAAGATAATGATTTTTATGTAATTCGCTGATTTTAGTATCCTCTAGTTTTTGCATTCGTTGCATAAATGTATAGCTGTGCTTTAAATGACCATGACTCAAAAATGATCTAAAGGGTAAAACACACAAAGAAGAAAATGCACTCTAAAAATGCTGTTCTTCAAGATAGAACAACGACTGTACACAAAACCGCAAGCAAAAGGAAAACATGCTCGAAACTGCTGTTCATTGAGAGGAACAATAGCTGTCCCTTAGTTGGAACAGCAAAGAAAACAAGTGCAAACAAAAAATGCGAAAAATGTTGTTCCTTCGGAAAGGAACAACAGAAAAATGAAAGTGCTGTTCTTTCGGAAAGGAACAACAGAAAAATGAAAGTGCTGTTCCTTTGGAAAGGAACAACAGAAAAATGAAAGTGCCGTTCCTTTGGAAAGGAACAATAGAAAATGAAAGTGTTGTTCCTTCGGAAAGGAACAACAGAAAACGAAAGTGTTGTTCCTTCGGAAAGGAACAACAAAAATGCAGAAGTGTTGTTCCTTCGGAAAGGAACAACAAAACGTAAAAGTGTTGTTCCTACGAAAAGGAACAACAAAAAGACGGAAGTGCTGTTCCTTCGGAAAAGAATAGCAAAAATGCAGAAATGCTGTTCCTTCGGAAAGGAACAACAAAATGTGAAAGTGCTGTTCCTTAAAAAAGGAACAGCAAAACGTAAAAAAGCTGTTTCTTCGGAAAGGAACAACAATATGACTGAAATGCTGTTCCTTCGGAAAGGAACAACAGAATGCAAAAATGCTGTTCCTTCAGAAAGGAACAACAAAATGGTGGAACTGCTGTTCCTTCGGAAATGAACAACAGAATGCAAAAGTGCTGTTCCTTCGAAAAGGAATAGCAAAACGCAGAAGTGTTGTTCCTTTAAAAAGGAATGGCAGAACGGTGAAAACGCTGTTCCATCCGAAAGGAACAACAAAATGCAAAAGTTGCAGAAATGCAGAAATCTGTACAGAAAGTAATTTACACAAACAAAACGAAAGAATTATGTACACAATTTAAAAGCAATCAAATCACTTAATGAACCAAAGGTGAGGAAGAGTTCTCTTTCTCAACCAGAATTTGCATGTCAGAGTCTATCCGAAGTTGTTGGTAGAAGGATTCCCGAGTAAGTGGTTTGCGGTACAGTCAAACTCAGTGGCCGTTTGCCTTAAAGGTGTGTCCAAATCCGTCAATGGTGGTTAGAGTAATGGTGCTATTATCATGTACCTTCTGGATTTCATATGGTCCCAGCCAGCGAGTCTGAAGTTTCCTCGGAAAATCTTGAAACCTGGAATCATATAGGAGCACCCAATCTCCTTCGCGGAAGACTTTCTTTTTGATGAGGGCGTCATGCCATTTGGCTCACTGTTGTTGGATTAATGCGGTATGTTGCAGAGCGGAGAGCCTGATTTCATCCAGCTTGTTAATCTGCTGTAGTCTATTAATTTGGGCCTTGTTTAAATCTAGACCGACTTCTTGTGCTGTTCTCAAGGACTGTATTTCGAATTCTATTGGAAAGATGGGTTCCTTTCCAAATACTAGCTGATATGGTGAATAACCAGTAGTGCTTCTCCATGTTGTTTTGTATGCCCACAAGGCTTCCGGTAATCTTGTAGCCCAATCGCGTCTATGTGACGCAATGGTTTTTGTCAGTATTGCTTCTATTACTTTATTCGTGCTCTCTACTTGGCCATTTGCTTATGGGTGATATGGAGTAGTAATTTTATGCTAAATATGATAGTTTTTTAGTGTTGCCACAATTTTATTACCAGCAAACTGTGGCCCTCCATTCGTGATTATGACTCTTGGGATGCCATATCGCACAAATATGTGGAACATGAACTAAATGACGGAATCCTTTGTAGCTCTTGGCAATGCCTCTGCTTCAACCCATTTGGTGTCATATTCTGTTGCTACCAAAATATATGTTTTCTGGTTTGATGATGGATTGATCGGACCAACAAAATCGAGTGCCCAACGCTCGAATGGTTCAATGACTAGCTGTGGGTTCAGAGGCATTTCGTCGGACTGTCCAGGGTGTCCTGCTCTTTGGCAGCTGTCACAAGCTTGAACAAATTTCTTTGCATCTTTGAAGATTGTGGGCCAATAATATCCCATTTGCAGAACTTTGTGACCAGTTCTTCGATCTGCGAAATGTCCGCCACATGGTTCATCGTGACAGGCTTTCAGAATGTGAAAAATTTCATCCTCACGGACACATCTTCTAATGTGCATATCTGCTCCTATGTGAAATAGGTAGCCCCCAATCCAAGAAAATCAGGTACTACGCTGGACAATCTGCTTTCGTTCATTGGGAGTCAGATGTTTTGGTAATTTTCCTACTGCTAAATAATTCGCAACATCAACATACCAGGGTGTTTTGATAGTAACAACGAACAAATGTTCATCTGGAAATTGATCTTCGACTACTGCTGCGTTCAATGGCTTTGGCATTCGTGAGAGAAAGTCAACTACAGGATTTTCTTTTCTAGGTTGGTCTTTTATTGTGATGTCGAATTCCTGCAATAAAATCAACCATCTTGTTACTCTACTGTTTGTAATCGGTTTATTTGCTAAATATTTAATGGCAGAGTGATCTGTATATAAAACAACAGGATATCCAGTGATGTAATGCCTAAATTTATTTACAGCATGTATTACAGCTAAAAATTCTTTTTCAATAACAGTATAGTTCAACTCAGCAAGAGACAAATTCTTGCTAATATAATAAATTGCATATGGTTTTTTGTCTTCTTCCTGCCCAAGGACTGGTCCAATAGCTGTGTCTGAAGCATCTGATGAAATTTGAAATGGCAGCTCCCAATTTGGACCTCTGCATACTGGGGCTGTTGACACAAGCTTTTTCAGATCCTCAAAAGCATGGTCACATTTATCTGTCCAAACAAAGTCAACATTCCCTGTCAGTGCATATAGAGGTGCAGCAATGTGAGAAAAATGTTCTATAAATCTCCTATAATAACCAGAAAATCCAAGAAAACTGCGTACCTCTGTTTGTGTGGTAGGAGTAGGTATTAACAAGATTATTTGAATTTTGGCCGGATCTACCTGTATTCCAGTTGCTGAGATATAATGACCTAGGATGAGGCCTCCAGTCATCATCACATAGCATTTTTCATGGCTCAGGCAGAGCCTGGTAGCGATACATCGTTGCAGCACCTTTTCCAATGTGTCTAGTGCTAGGTCGAAATCATCTCCGTATGGTGTGAAATCATCCATGTATACTTTGAGCCCTTCATTTATTAAATCTGAAAAGATGCTGAGGATAGTCCTTTGAAATGTGGCAAGGGCATTGCGTAGGCCAAAGGGAAAACTCTGTAGGCAAACGTTCCCCAAGGATAGGTAAAAGTAGTTTTGTCTTGGTTTTCCGGAGCAATCTGAATCTGATTGTATCCATTGAAGCCATCCAAGAAAGAAAATAATTTCTTTCCTGCTAATGTATCTAATACCTGGTCAATGAATGGAAGGGGAAAGTGGTCTTTCTGTGTTGCTTTATCTAGTTCTCTATAATTTACACAAATCCTCCACTTTCCATTCTTCTTTGGCACCACTACAAGCGGAGAGACCCATTTGCTATCGGAGATAGGATAAATAAAGTTTACATCTAAAAGTTTTTGTAGTTCAGCTTTCATGATGTCTTTTAGATGAGGGTTAAGTCTTCTTTGGGGTTGGCGAACAGGTCTTGCATCCTTTTCTGTATAAATGTGGTGTGTACATAACTGGGGATCGATTCCCTCCATGTCCGGATAATCCTTTGCAAATGCTTCCTTGTATTTTCTCAGTAGTTGGATCAGCTTCTCTTCTTGTTCGGGAGTCAGGTTACTATTAATGTTTAAAGTTTTTCCTGGCTCAATTTCTACAGTTTTGCTATTTGAAACAGAGGTAGTAGGTATTGTTTGATCATGAGTGTCTTTGAGAGGATCTTCTTGTAATTCATTATCAAATGCTGCCTCTATCATGTGACATTGTACGTGGGATTTGGATTCAGCTTGGTTAATAAAGTTGTTAATAACATCATCCTCTGTTTGATCTTTGAAATCGAGGGCATCTTCTATAATCAATGGGGATCTAATGTTTTTGGTAAGGTATGATACAGGATGTTTGTTAGTTTTTATTATCGTTACACTTGGCTGGGCTGGAGGGTATAGGGCTAGACTCTTGATATTAGTCCCTCTAGTTTGGTCATATTGCCTTGTCCGCAGCTAATGTAAACATCAACGGTTGCAAGCCAAGGTCTTCCTAAAATTAATTGGTGTCCATCAAGTCGGTTTTTGGGGTTTATTATTAGAAAGTTGGCAGGATATTCCCAGGAATCAACGGATACCATGACATCATGTAGTGTGCCTTCCGGCCTAACCACCGATCAGTCAGCTAGTTCTAATAAAGTGGAAGTTGGTTCTACTAATGTAATGCCCAATTTTTGACAAGTTGTGGTTGTTAAGATATTAATTACAGCCCCTAAATCAACTAAGGCATTTGAAAAGGTTTGTCCATTGATTTGTATTGTCACTATTGGATTTCCTGGGTCTTCATATTTGACAGGTGCTTCTTTTCCTGATAACAGGTCAGATAAGGTGCCAACTACTTGGACTGTTGGGTTATTTGTTATTCTCTTCTTTGGTTTTTTTATACATAGCTCTTTGATGGTCTTTGCATATATTGGAATATCTTGGATGGCTTGGAGGAGTGGGATTTTTATGTACAAATTCTTAAGTTCTCCCAGAATATCAAAGTCAGGATGTTCTATAGGTTGTGGTATAATTAATCGTTCTGGGAATGGGGGAGAAGATGTGGTTGCTT
Source organism: Pinus taeda (assembly GCA_000404065.3). Classification (NCBI taxonomy): domain Eukaryota; kingdom Viridiplantae; phylum Streptophyta; class Pinopsida; order Pinales; family Pinaceae; genus Pinus; species Pinus taeda. The sequence continues at coordinate 82,497 of APFE030531005.1, forward strand.
GGTCATGAGTCTGTTTTCTAGCTACATCTTCTTCTTGTAATGGTTGTTCTACAGGTAACTGATTTTTAATTTGAACGTTTTTATCTCCCTCGGTCTCTATAATGCGCCTAGACCTCAATTGAAGGTCATTGCACTCCCTTAAATTGGTTTCTAGCTTTGGTGTTTCAATTATTTGAATAGATTGAACCGATCTGTTATTTGGGTTCGGGTTGGGTTGGGCTGAGAGTTGTGGTCTTAAGTTGGACTGGGGGTTTTGTTGCAGTGCTAACAGTGTAGGTTGAGGGAGTGGAATGGTTCCTACTGGCTGATTCATTGGTCTTTGCCAGTTTGTTTGCCAGGCTTGACTCTGCGAAGTAGGAGGGGACCATTGTGCTGGATACACATTGTTTTGCCAGTATGGTTGAGCATAGGGAAAATTTGGCCAATTAGATTGGCTTGCTTGATTCGGCCATAATGATGAAGGAAATGGTTGTTGTGACCAATTTGAGAAGGGAGGTTGATTTTGCCACATTGTATTATATTGTTGAGCATGATATTGTGGAGGCTGAAAAGAAGAAGCTGGATCGGGGAACATACCTGATTGTCGCGATTGCCATTGACAGTGCTGATTAAGTAGGTACACCGGTTCTGGTTCTTCTTTCGCTTCCTTGTATATCTCTTTCAAACCAGGAAGTGAGGGACAACTTTCTGTAGAGTGGTCTTTTGTACAAATGGCGCAAACATGAACCGCATCTAATGGGCACTCTTTGTGGGTGTGTTTCTTGCTGCATCTGGGACAGGAGATTGCCAGATTTTGCTCTGCCTCTGTTTGTTTCTGCTTGGCTAGCATAATATTGAGATGCGTTGTCAGAGTCCCCAATATGTCAGTTTTGAAATTTTCTAATAAATTTCCAATTTACGCGCGAGTTACTCCTTCTCCAGAGATCTTGTTGTCCCTTGTAAACCTGTCATGTTCCGCTGGTCTTAGCCTTGTACTTCCTCGTGAGCTCCTGATACATAAATCAATGATGTTAGCAAAATTTTCTTGATAGATGTCTCCTTTTCCCATAATATTTATTGTTTCAATCCATTGTTCCTTCATACCTTTAATTAATGTTGTTTTTAATACATTGTCAGGTAAGGGTAATGATGCATAAGGAAATCTTTGAAGATTATACTGAAAGCGTTCAACATATTCTTCTAGTGTTTCATTAGGTCTAGCTACCATCTGAAATATTTCATCTTTTAACTCTCTGGATCTACAATAATCCTAATATTTCTTCAGGAAAGCACCTTTCATCTGATCCTAGTCATTTAAAACACCTCCACCCAACCCCATAAACCATCGTAAAGCAACTCCTTTTAATGTAGTGGGAAATAGTTTCAGCTTTTGAGGGTCGGTGGTATAGTCATATGCTCTGCACAACACATCGAATTCAAACAAAAATGCATCTGGATCTTCCGATGTTAGGCCATGAAATGTAGGGATATGCTGGAGAGGAATTGCTTTCATAGTTGCATTGGCTGCAGTATCTACAATGGGATATTCCAGTGTGGAGGTTTGGGTGTTTGGTTGGTTCTAGGCCATTTGGTCAAATATGCGCCAATAACCTTCCGGGATTTCTAGGAGGGTATTCCTAGGTTGGTTAGACAGAGCAGGGATGGTCTTAACAGGAATGGCCTTAACAACACTCCTTTTGTCTAGGATGATGAGAGTTCCTAATATCTGGGGGGATTTCGGCTCTTGAGGTTCTTCAACTTTGTTATAAATGATTTTTGTAGCACTTCCCTTATCTGGGCTGCTTAATGGCTGAATTACTCCAAGTGGAGATCTTGGTTCTTCAGTTTCCCCTGTTTCTCCTCTCCCTTCGCGAAGATTACTAAGGTTCCCTTCTTGCACTGTTTTTGGGCTAGAATTCTCAATTTTTTGAAAATCTTGCTCCTCAGTTTGGCTGTGCACCTCAGCAAAGGCTACAGATGGTGATCCTGTGGCCTGAAGGGAACTAGTAGGTTGTCTAGAAGCAACTTTTCTAGGTCCTACTGAAGGCTGAGATTCTGCTTTTTTAAGGATTTCGTCTATAAAGGTCGATCAGCCAAGGGTCACCGGCCCCTTAGCTTTATCAGGCTCGGGTAGTGGTTTAGGATTCTTTTCAGGCTTTTTCTGCATAGTCATGCACACAAATCAAATACCGATTTCTACCCAAAAACAACAAATCTGCAGGAAAGCAGGTAGGGGCGCAGGGCTGTTACATGCTCCGTACGAAGGTTCTTACCTTCCGTTTTTAAAACCCAATTCTCTTCTAGCAGGTACTTACACTACTCTGAAAAAGAAACAAATGGCTACACTCTTCCCCGGCAATGGCGCCAAAATGTTGAGCAGTAAAAAGGGTCTTTTTCACCACTATTTACCCTACATTAATTATCAATCCAGGTACGATTTGTTATCTCAAAGAGTGTACTCAGTCTGAGGCGGTCATTTGTCAGAGTAATGCTAGTAGTATAGTGCTTTAAATACAAGAGTAAACAGATGCTTGGAATAAAATCTACTTACAAAAAGAAACTTAACACTCTGAGAATTAAATCATGCACTCAGAAAGCTACAACAATTTATCAGTCAAGGGTGCAGTAATGGTAACTCTTCCCTTTGTAAACTGATGCAATTAAAAAGCAATCAAGGAGAAAATCGTCAATCTGGGAACTGGACAACAATAGTCAATGTTCACTACAGTTTCAGATCATTCTGTTCACACCAAAGTAATTACTTGAAATGATAATTCAAATAACAGGAAATGGAACAACAACTAATCTATTTAATAGGATTGAACAGCAAACGGAAATGGGACAACAAACTAAAGGCAGCTATGCAATATTGAACAACAACCTGAATCAAATGTAAATGCACAACAAACCAAATCGAATATTACACACAACACTTCTATATTGAAGAAACAGTAATATGAGTTTCAACATAACAATTATTAATCACGGTTGTGAAGAAACAACAATTGCGATCACGGTGGAACAACAGTCCCAATGAATAGTAATCACACTTGGAAGTAAACCGTAGATAAATAGACAATAATACCGATTTATAAGTACACAACACTGTTACTCTGTAGTCGAACAGTAATGGTAATCTGTAAGGAACAACAATGTACACAATAATATCAGTGTGTTAAAGGAACGTCAATACGATATAACTTTAGAATGAGTAGCATAACATTCTTGTTGCAGAGAATAACCTTACTATTCAAATAGGAATGAAATATAATAGAGCTAATACATGAAATAATAAGGAACAACAGATTACTGAACAAAACAGATAAAAGAAATCAAACCACACATGACTTGGAATTGGAAAATAGTGGTACAAGAAGCAAGTGATCCACCAGCGCTGAGCCTTTAGCCTCCAGGGACGCACTGCTTATGATTACTCCAGAATCAAAGATGGAACGACAACATAATTTATGTATTAAGCATCAAAACAGAGTTACAGTAATCACTCTTAAAGAGAGTTGATGATCAAAGTTTAAGTTACACAGTGAATTTCATAAAAACAACAATAGTCCGTCCTGTGGGCTAGCAATGCTGTCCCTTCTTATAGCAGCCGAGCGGAGATATCAACGATACAGATAATCGTTAGAGTAGCGATCCCTCAGGATCAAAGGACCCTGAGGGATTTGCCATATTGTTAGCTCTCAGTTATCTTCTTGTTCTCTTGCGCCGATTTGGTATCTCCTCTTCCTTTTCCTGGCTTATACGCTCCAATCTGGATTGCCTCGTTTGGATGCGTTTCCCTGTCAAAGGGACAACAATTGTTTTCGTCTTGTCTTTTCCTTTGGAATGGTGATTTTCCGTTTTCCTCTTTTTCTGCATAGGAAAAGGGTAATTATTAGTCATTTTACGTTGCACACAAATCTTTTAAACTTTATCATAATCTTTCACCATATACCTATTTTATAATGTAAAGAAGTTATGAATTTAAGGAAAGGATGACAAAATAAGTGGTAATTACATACCTTCTCTAATGCTCAACACGCTGCCCTGGGCTTGCAGCAAACCCTCAGTCTTCACGCTGCCCTGGGCTTGCAGCAAACCCTCAGTCTTCACGCTGCCATCTGTCGCTACCCATGTGCGTTTCCCCCCCAGCAAATCCTCATCCACGCTGTTCAAGCCAATCCTCCCGCAGCCTTCACGCTACTATCGCCAAACCTACAGCATCCCCTTATTTGTTGCTTGCTCCCATTTGGCCATTTTCTTTCACGCGGCATTCATTATTTCTGCTCACGCTTCTGCTTGGCTCCCTCTGGCTCTGCGTCTGCCTCTCTCTGCTTCTGCGCTGGTCTCTCGATACTGTCCCTGCCTCTCTGCCTTGTACTCACTGCCCCTCGCTGCAACTGATCACTGATTCTATCTCTCTTAGGAAACCCCGCTCTAGAGAATAGAATGACTGATCACTTTGGTTTATTTTCCAAGTGACCCTCAAGCCTCCTCTTATACTTTTCTTGTTGACAAATCAACGGTCGAGATTAAGTCCCTAATTGACGGCTAAGATTAGATTTGGCTTGATCCATGTCTTTTGGACCATTCTAACACAGTTTTATATTAATTCACATTAATATTTTAATTTCCCTAAGTTTAGACTTAGGGACTCTGTTAAAAATATTAATTATTGTAATATCTCCCAAACTGTTTAGAATCTGCCCAAATCTTTCTGGGTATTAGAGATCTCATGTGCCCTAACCTCTCCACCAAATTTCGTGGCTAGAGTGCATCCGATGCTACCCCAAATCAACACCCCCTCTTAGCGAGGACTGTGCTCTAGCAATACTCTTTGCTGAGTATCACCCTGATCATCTAGCATCGGTCCCTGTGTTGATGCTAGGCCTGCTGCCTAGTGTGGATAATATCGCCGATATATCACAAATATTGTAATATTTTTTCAAAACGATATATCGCAAATATCACAATATTTTCATCAAAACAATATATCGCAGAGTAAATATTGGCTAAATAGTGCGATATTTTCAAAATCTTTGCTAAATATCATGATATTTTGAAAATCTTAGCTAAATATCATTATTGTTTTTTATGTTTGCCTATATTTTCGTGGATATTGCCGATAAGATGTTTTTATGACCCTCACTAATATTTTGCGGATACCGATATTTTCAACACTGCATATACGTCAACAAAAATTGATTCAATCTCTCTTCTAATACATTAGCAGCTAAATTGTTCCTATGTTACCTTGTGAAACACATTTTCCATGAGCCTTTGTCCATTGCCTAGCTAGCTTTTGAAAAGTGAGGTGCTTCCTAATTCCTATCAGAGTAAACATGTTAAAGAGTGAGATGAGAGAAATTATTTACACTGCTTTTGATATCTTGGTATAAAGACATAAGAAAGTAATTCTATAATGAGAAGTTCTTGTTCATCCAATTTATGACAATTAATGAGTCCCCATAAATGTGAAGTTGAGTAAATGCATCTTTTCCAAGCTAGTTACAAAGTGAGCTTTAAAGCCATAAGCCTAACTGCTATGATGCAGGAGCAATCCCCTCAGAAATCAATCACTTTGATTAGACCTAAGGGGTTTTTGAACTTTACTACAGGGAGTGGTTCTTTTAATTTAATTATTTATTTTTCTAAGTTGTAATCAAGTTCTAGAAAGATAAGGTTGTTTATGATGTAAATGGTCTATTTGAGTCAATTAGTTAGATAGGTGGGGAATGAAGGATTTGATATTATCAACCCTACTGTTGCCCATCATCCTCTGCACTGCTACATTCTGTATTGCTGCCCGTAGCTCTACCACTGCCATTGCTGCATCTGTACGATAGCTCCCTCTGCATTCGTGTTGCTGCCCATGGCCCTGCCACTGCCACTGATGCGTCTTCATTGCATCTCCTCTCATCATGTTGCATCGTGCTACCCATAGCATTACCTTTGCTAACTGCTGCACTGCAACTTAGTTACTGAGAAGTAAGTAACTGATCTCCCAACTCTGACCTCTCTGTCAGGCTAGAGAACTCCTGATGTTGAAGCTCCCTCTGCCGCTGACAAGTGCTCCCTCTCTGACCTCTGTGCTGCTGCAACAACTCCCTGCATCTCGCACTATTGCACACCTCTCTGTGTCATCCTGCACTGGTGCAACACTCCTGTGCCTCTTGTGATGTAGGAAAGTGTTCCCTCTGCGGACAGAGGCAACCCTTCTAGTTCTAGAGTGGGTCTAGTCACAGCAAGGACAGATCAACAATAGATTTCCTTAAACAATCATAGTTGGAGGCCTACCTTAACCGGTGGTCGATGGAGTTCCGTTGTGTTGCTCCAGCGTTAGCTTCCTTCTCCTCAATGAGTGATCAACCTGAAACAATGCAAAGGAAATACAACAAAGCATGTAACTGGAAAACAACAATGATCTATTTACTCACAAAGTCAAGAAGTCATGAGCTATCAAGTAAATTACATACAAGACATAGGAAAACATCATTGATTGTATTAATAATGAAATAAGAGCAAGCTTACAACCAAAGTCTTGACGTCGCAAGCCTTCTCAGAGGATCTAGCCAGCATGTTCCTCAAGCATTCACTCTTTGAAGATGGATCTCCCAACATACAATGTCTTTCTCTCACTCATAAGTTTTAATACAAAGTTAAGGGCACTTCACAACCTTCTACAAGCTATCAACAATCCCACACTAGCTATCTATCAAACTCAAAAGCACTAACAACACTGCTCAATCCAAGGAATTACCAATTAGCTGATCATATCAAAGGTGAGTGTTTAAATAGGAGAAGGAGTCACCATGAAAGGTGGAAGAGAGAGCTTATCCCCGAGGAAGGTAGCACAGATGACGGAACTGCCATACCAGAGAAGGAAGGGCAACACAAACTATGCCAACGACTAGGTTTGGAGACATCCAGAAGGCCGACTGTTGGAATGAATTCGCCCAATCTGGATCATCGCGAGTTTACAACTAAGCTTTAGCGCTGACATCGCTAGTAGGCAATGTAGCCAGTCAGACCGTCGCTAAAGATAGCAGATAGCCTCGCGCTGGAGCATGAAATCCGACCGTTGCGAGAAACAGATGTACTTCCGCCTGGAAGCACGACTGGACTATTTATGACCGCTATCCATCGCATATATTAAGTCCATCCTCCGGATGAGGCAGAAAACTTAGGAAAAGTGGGTCAATTGGCAGCATAAGAGAGCATTTGTTCAGTATGAGCATGTCTTACTTGGACACATGACATAGTAGAAGGACTAGGGTGAAGGCAGTGACAAATCACTGTGTAACAGATGCCCCCTAAAGTATGAAGCCCGAGAGAGTGGGAGGGGTGAAATGCTTTACAAAACTGACTGAGCTGGAACACCATTTGGAAGAACTTGCAAGTGCGAGTACAACTGAGATCTCTGATGGTGAAATACATGTAGTCTAGGCATGGGTGTAGCCATCCAAACGACATACGAATTAGGTCTGTGGTATGGACGCAGCCACTCAGTTAATATGACCATGATAATGATAAAGGTATGGTCGCAGCCATTCATGAGGATTCAGGTATGGTCGCAGCCATCCATCAACGAGTCATGTAATCACGAACCAATCCACGCAGCCCAAACATGTGTAATCTGAGTTTGGGGTCTTGAAACCCAACCGATCATAGTACAAACTCTAGCATGTGAATAGAGGTGCTGAAGTTGAGCATGATAGAAAGCCTCTTGATTACCAGTCAATGAGTAAAACCGTTAACAAGCGTGAGAGAAACCACCAATAATGCCAATGGTTCTCAAGGTACTGTCTAGTACAATCCACTAAGTGTGAAGAATGAGTTGAAGTCGAACACTCGTGGAATCACCCAATCGACGACCAATGATGAAAGTCAACCGTTAGGCGTGAAGAACTTGCCATTGAGGCATGCAAGCTCCAAGGTACCAAAAGGGATCTCTAGATCAATCTCTTGGATAATGTGCTGATGTCGACAGGAGATGATCCGTCGCAGGAGGGCCATAGTGTTTCCCCCATGAACGGCACGAGATAAAGAACAAGCGGTAGATGGCAAAACAGAGTATCAGAGGAGGAGGCAAGGATGTAAACTGCAGAAGGATTATACTCTTGAACATGTCGGCGACACGACTCCGGAGGGTGGAAGCATTCAGGTACCAAGGGATCAAAGGCTTGATGGAGACAACATGGATCAGATGGAATGAGGCTAAATGACAACCCAAACCCGCGGAAGGCCAAACAACGATGTATGGATGTCCCAACCCGACAAGAAGCAAAAGTGTCGATGTTCAAGAGTGACTAGCTGCCATAGACAATCAATGATGATTTCCAAATTTTCCCCCACCATTGCTAGCGAGTACCCCAATTATTTTTGAAAACAAGCTTGAAGGGGATAGCATGTGCTTGTAATATAAGTTCGACCTTCGGTCGTATCCAACCTAGTAATAGTTTAACGAGCCCTGGGGAGGAGAAGTTCGAGTCTCGTCATGGTGACGAGTCTAATGTCATCAGGGTTTAACGAGTCCGACATAGGTAAAACTCGGAGTCTTTTTCATGTTTAGGGAGTTTGAAAAAGACATGGAAAAGAAAACTCTAGGGGGGGTCATTTTTTGTAGATTTGTGTCTCTCGAGCCCGAAAAAGTATAAAATGATACTCGAAAGAACCGCTTGACCATTACGATCAAGGAGTACTTTTCGTGATTAGTGACCTCGACCCGAAAAAGTAGAAAAGTGATCGAAACCACGTCGGTTCGTAACCAATAACGAGCCCGAAATGACAAAAGCTCGGCAATCTTTTCATGTTTATACGGTTGGAAAAGAGCTTAAAGCAGACCGCCTCTTATTTCGTTTAACGACTCAAAAGGGATAACTCGGCTATCTTTTCATATTTTAAGTCGGAAAAGAGCGTTAAAGAAGACTTTACGGATCAAGTGTACGAAGTACGACCTAACTCCACCTCTTGTAGTTCTGCACAAAACACGCCAAACGTAAAACCCATTCGACATAAATGAGTAATATATGCGGAAACACAGTTAAAAAGCCAAAACTCTAATTAAACATGTGATGAGAAGAAACCCACATTCTAAAGTATAACTTTCAATTTTTCAAAAATTACTATAAAAGGGGGGGGGGGGGTAATTCATTTGTTTTTTACCATTTGCACTGTTCATTTTACCTTTGAGCATTTGGAGCACCAACCTGAGCAAAGTTCTCAAGCTGATTTCGGTCTCATCCATCCATGGTTCGTCCTGAAACCTTCGCCAAGTAGTACATTTCTTCCTACGCTGCATTTTAGTAGTTTTTTCATGCAATTTAGTGTTGGGTAGGTAGATTTAGGCGGATTTTTTAGTCCGAGTCCGCTTCTTGGTCATCGCAGGAAAGCCGCTCGGGTCCGCGATGACGGAGCGTGATTTACACGTAGCACCTTTAGATCGTCGCGAGAATTTGATGTATTCTCGTGATGATCGCGAGAAAAATGAATTGTGAACTGAGCGCCATCGCAGCTGTTTTAGACACAGTCGCGATGGCGATGTGAAATTAGTTTTTTGTGTAAATTATGAACTTAAATTTACAAAGCGAGTTCTAATTCATTTTTTCTTGTTATGTAGGGCATCATGGCATTTGTTTGGTAGGAACGAACTCACGACGTCAACGATGAGGAAGCTTTCGCTGATGCTGGGTGCCGAAATACTTTATGTGCGTGTGGGTTGCTAAAATTCTTCCTTCTTCCGCACCTTCGGGCCCAACCCGATTTGTTAGAGCTGCTAATTCATGCCTGGAACCCAACAGACGGAAAATTCATTGTTTGGGGCAGAGACATCGAGTTCGACGCTACGGATATATATTTCCTGACCGGGTTGTCCCGTCGTGATGAGAGGCTGATTCTAGAGGGCCAACGAACCGGGGGCGAATCACTAGACATGTTGATGGCACGAGTGTGCCCACGGGCACGCAAATCAAAAAGCGGGAAGGTGGCAATTCCGATGGTGGAAAACTTGGTTCTTCGTGCAATTCTATTTATGGTGACGAGGGCAGCGGGCTCCGAAGCCCAACACGAGGCAACAAAGACCCAACTCCGGTTGGCTCTTGAATGCCTCAACCCGACCATGTTCAACTGGGCAGAAACAGTGACGGCCAACATGAAGAGACAGCTTACCAACTTTCGTCGTGGGGAGACGAAACAAGTTGGCTACGGGTTTATCTTGATCCCGCTCATGCTGGAGCGGGTGCTGGCATTGTAGTTACAGGATATGGACTTGGACGGGCCCAGACCGTGGGAGACTAGGATCACACGGTGGGCACATGTTATGCCACGAGGGGGAGGCGGACGACCAGTGTCATGGGGGACACTATTCCGTGAGTGGCTAGATCGCCAGACGATCTTCATCGAGGACTAGCCATATGCTAGTATGGACTTTCGTGGAGACCCCGACATGCAGTTGCCCGCTGGTGAGCAGTGGGACAATGGCGGTTCAACACTTGATCACACTACTTTTGTATTTTATCTTTTATGATGCTTTTTAGATTTTTTCATGTATATGTCCTAATGATGTACTCTATGGTATTTGCAAATGTGGGACTAGTGAGGCCTATGGGACTAGCTCCAGAGGCACGGAGGGATCCACAGGGCATCAAAGAGCTGGCCTTGGCTCCCCCAGCTGGCAGTTCAGTGGAGACAGTGGCCCAAAATTTTGAGGGCCTGACGGAGGGGATCCCTGATTATATGGGGATCGAGGAGGTCCCTATAGAGTTCCAGATACATACAGTAGGGGTGATATCCAGGGTGCACCGCCTGTTGAGGCGAGTCGCACGAGCGTTGGTGTGCTATAGAGAGCATAACCCATCGTAGTAGATGCCTAGGTTTTATTTCTAGCTGATTTTTTGAGAGACGTGTCTCGGATGTACGGTGAACACAGACTCTATTTGGACATATACACTTATTTTTTGAGCGCCTCGGTGTGCCACACGATATATATATTATATTATATATATATATAATATATATTATATATTTCTATGGTTCATTATTGTGTTTTGAATGCTTCTATACTCTGTTTTGATTACATGTTACGCAAATGTTTGTCTAATACATGGTTTGCTAATGCATCAGTTGACATGTTTAATCTTCTTGGAATGTGTTGATATGTAATAAAATCAAAATTCATTTCTAACACTTTAACACGTAAATACAACCTTAAAATCTGATGATCTTTGACGGAATAACGCCCATTGAGCTGGTGGACAACAAGCTGCGAATTCAGATTCATAATCAATGAACGAATGTCGAGGTTAATAGCCCTGGTTAGTAGTTCAATAACAACACTATATTCAGTGACATTGTTTGTGGTACAACCCAGACAAACACTTTGAAGGTTTACTAACTCACCGTGAGGATCGTAGATCACCCATGCCGCAGAAGAAATGTTGTGGCTACTGCGGCAGGCACCATCAGCGAAACCAACGTCTTCATAATCAGCCATCCCAGGAAGACTGAAGGGCTAAAAGAAGGCCGAGTATCTCGCTTGAAGGATGTGGAGAAAGGGGGCTGTCTGAGGGCCCACAGAGGATGGAACAGTCCTCTTGAATGGCTGCCGCAGGCCTGTTCTGAGAGCTGTAGGATGCCACTATAATGAGAGGAAGGCAGAGCTATTGTTAAGGGCTTATAGGTTGCTCTGCATTACAGCAAAAGGGACAAATTTCCCTTGGAGGACAATCACATTAATTGAAGGCAATTTGGGCAGATTTTGAGGGCTGATAAATATGCCCCAACCAGTATTCAGAACTGCAGTCCTTGATGTCAAAACTGCAACCTCATTGTGTCATCTTCAAGGTGTAAATCTTTGATGTTAGATCTTCTATTTGGCAAGTCAAGTATTGACCTAAAATCATTGTACTCTATCTCTTTCTCCCTGTTGAAGACTAAAGAAGATTTGATCAAGGGTTTCCCCACATTGGGGGTTGTTCTCGGTCGGTGCCACATCTTGTGTCCTCTTGTCTTGGCTTGTCTTCTATTGTTTTATTTTTATGTTCTATCTGCACTTTACTATCATGCTGATGTGATTGCTAATCTGAATATTGACATTGGGCTAATATGAAAAATTGAAGTAAATTGCTCTAAGCATAGAACATACCAAAAATTAACAACAAGAGAATTGAATATGGTACAAATGTGTTCCCAAGCTCCAACTTGGTTTTGATGAGGCTCCGACCTCTAGGGATTTGACCCTATCTCGTCCGAGGCACCGACCTTGAGTTTAGGAGCACCAACTCCAAGGACACCAATCCTTCTCTGCTGCTTCACTGGACTTAATTGATCACAAAAGTTTTACTTCACTAATCTGCACCATGCTGCATCATCTTCAATTTTGCACTGCTCCAAACACCAAACTATACCACTGATCTGTCTTCACACTTCCCAAGAAGAGTTAGCACCACACTGCATCATCTGTTCAAAGAAGATCACACTGCACTTTTTGAAGTTTATCACTATTCTTGAGATTATAGCACCGTGGTACTGAGGCAAGGTGTAGTCCTAAGCTTTCAATAGATCTGAGCTCCAAGTTACCAACAAGTTCTGCAATAAGCTAACTATCCGAGCTCTTGTAGTTCAACCACAGGTCTGTTCAAATCTGACCCTTCACGCACTTCTAAGTCACCACTGTTGTATATTATCCACAGTCCTAGCTTCAATTTTACTAATCCACGGCTATATATATATATATATGCTACTTGTAGGTTTGTACTTTTGTCAGGACCGAGAGATCCTGCTATCCCACTGAAAGATCTCTGTTGCAAATGTAATGAAGAGGTACTGTTCCGAGGTCTGGTGCAAACATAGTGCTATACATATACCACAATTGTATCAACAAACAACAATTTCGAAGGTCTGTGTGATCACAGGTCCAGAGTCAACCTTAGCAATAGACACAGATCCGAAATAGTATGCCACAGATAGGTCTGTCCTTCACGAGTTCTACCACAGTGCATCAAGATTCACCACAGGTTCACCGAAACTCACCACGACTATACCAATAGTCACCTTAGGAGATGTTAAAGTGTAATCAATTATCTCTGTTCATGAGCTATGAACACTGTTCTATCACCGAACTCCTGTGTGGATGAAGCTGATCCGAAAGAGCAGGTTGTCCGAATTTACCTTTCAACAAACAACCATGCTCCTTGAAGTAAGCCGACTTGTCTTGGAAGGGTGAGGTTGGCTCACTAACAAGAAAATTAATCTTAACTTCAAAAATTAATAACTTTCAAACCGCTTGGAGATTTTGATTGAGTAATTGCTTGTTGGAAAGCTTAAATTATGCTCTTTCAGATGGTGGAGGTCTCATGAAGAAATTCTGCCTTCGAGGAGATGAAAAAAATGGGTTTTAATGTGACTGATCCTTTGTGAGTGCAGAAATGGAGTGTAGTACTTCCTTGCCTTCTTAAACGTGTCCTTGCCTTCTTAAACGTGTCCTTGTCTTCTTCAATGTAAGGACATCATTATGTCATCATCAAGCCTGCCTTCATTAATGTAGGGTCATCATCAAGTGCCTTCTTCAATGGATATTGACATCATTGACAACTAGACTAACTTCCAACCTTAAGGGGAGGAATAGTTCTTAGGCTTACCCTTTGAAATGATAGGTGTCTGTGATGAGTGATTTGGGTTGTACAAGGAATGAACTGGAATGTAGGTAGATAAATGGAATGCACACAGAGAAATATAGCAAAGATTACAACAATATGGTGAAAACCCAACTTTTATTAATAAATGAAATAATAGAATACTTGTGGAACACAAATTGACTAGAATGGTGGTAGCTATCTTTGAACAAAGAGAGATGGCGACTATGAACATTCACACAAGCTATTACGAGGGGTTGAAAGAATAGCATTTTAACATAAAGGAAGAACTCTAGAGATCTAAAAGTCTAACTCGAGAAGATGAAATGCCAAATGGTTTGCAGGCCCCAAAGTGGTTAGTTGGTACATCAACTTCCTGGGGGCACAACTTTTGCATACAATATCCGCTTTGAGTGCGTGAAAGCTCGCTGGAAAGAACTATATAAGAACTACTTCGACTAGGGAAAGGGCATGCCATGACAACCCCTAGCTCCCCAAATTACTAAATAACATCATTTAGGGTCTCAAAACAACCCCATAATTTTGGGACTTGTTGTCTGCGAAATTGCACAGCTAGGAATGTGGGAAAAATCCTCATCCCCACAAGGTGTGTGCTTTGTGGCAACAGTCAGAGAAGAGGTTTTCATCTGATCCCAACTCTCTTCATTTAAGCTCTCTCCTAGCTAAGCTAAGGGGGGTGGTCCCTAAGGATGATTCTAAGGGAAAAATTTGTTAAGGATAACAATGTCTAGTAGATGGTTAGTAAGGCTATCACCATTCAATATAACTTGAAATAAAATTATAAATTGATTTAGCAAGTATAAATGTTTATGAGCATATAAATATCAACAATATAGATCCAATAAAATCAACAAGGTATCTTGCAAATTGTAAGAGGCCAATGCCTTTAAATATAACTTTCAAGAGATATATGCTCAAGAAGAAATCACACTACTTGCAATTGAGTTATGATTTTCAAGTTACAAGAATAACAAGTTGCAGAACAAGTGTTAGTGAATCAACCACAATAGATTATATACCAATTTGAGATATGAGCAACAAAATGTAGATAGACCTTGCAATAAGATAAAACCTATGTTGCAGGAAACGCCTAAAAAGGTGGCGTATGGTACCAGGGACAACGCGAAACCCCGAAATGACCTTGAAACGACACCGTACTGTACGACATTTCACTATTTTGAAACGCCGTATAATAAGGCCAACGACGTTTGGGTCGCGTTTCAGGCAACAGAAAGGCGATTTTTTTTTTACCTTTTTCGGCAAGCTCAAGCGGTGAAGAAGGGCGTGGGCCTCTTCTAACACCCAAATGTCCAGATTTAGAGCTTTCTGTTTCTGCTCTTGATATTTGTGCCATTGGTGGTGCAATTGCAACTGGAAGTACTAGTAGAGTTGCCTCTTCTATTGAATAAGCATCTTGTTTGATATTTGCTAATGAGGATGAGGAGTTTTATTAGTAATGATATGTTAATGTAGCCATAATTGTCTTTAGCTCATGTTTTATTTCAATTTTAGCACATATAGCCTCACATATAAAGGTTGATTTTGGAGCCTTGGATGTAAAACCTCATCTATAAAGGATAATTTTGGATCTTTGGATCATGTAATTATCTGTTAGAGTTAATATAAATTTGGATTTTTTTCTAAAATGTCATTTATATGTCTCATTCTTTCTTTTCTTGGAAAATAATGTGTTATTTAATATTGACTATATATATATATATATGAGACATTTCGGTCGCGTTTCCATTTTCCGGGGGTCGCGTTTCGGGCTGTCCCCGTTCGGAAAGTTCTAGACGTTTCGGCGTTTCATGCAACTTAGGCTAAAGCTTGTACTTAAAGGAAAGATGCTCAATTATGATATAATGCTTAAAGGACAATTAGCAATGAGCACATGAACAAGTACAAGAATATGAAATGTTTGCAAGTAAATGATAAGATCACAATCCAAATTATACACTACCCAATTGTGTGCAAAGTGAGCAAGGTTATATGTGAACGTGTGAAATAAAGAGTGGTCTTGGTAATTTTTATTTAAATTGCCTAATCTCAGGTGTGACTTCCCCTCAATTCCTTCAACTTGGTCAGGAGTGAGGTGGTTGCAAGAAGGCTAAGGCCTTATTAATGATACCCCCTTAGTTCTTCAATACGATACCCCCTAAGTTCTTCAATACAACCCGCATTCCTTCGTTCCTACAAGGGGCTTGGCCAACAAGAGAACTGCGAGGTAATGTGTTTTAACCTTTGTTCCAAACTCAAATTGAATGACAATTGAGGAAGTTTCTTAAATATCTATCAACCAAGCTTATGCTTAGAGGTAAATTTTAGAGAATCTAAACATGCAAATTAGATGCTAAATTAATACAGGAATTTGAAATAAGATGAAGATTTGGCAATTAAAATAGAGAAATACAATTCCACTTTAATGATCAAATTAGCAATTAACAATTTTGAGCACAAATTCTGATATCAATGTGAGATTAGCTTAAGAAATTAGAGAGGTTACTTCAGTGAAAAACAAAAAGTAGATCAAGAGGCTAATGAAACTAATGAAATAAAAGCGATCTAGTCTAAATCAATAATGAGTGAGCAAGAAAATAAACCAAGCTAACAATGCAAAATGAAGTTAGTCACCACCATCAAAGAGATCCTCCTTCCAAATGAGGAGGTGGGATACCAAGGGGAAAAACCCCAAGCTCCCTCAAGAAAAATATTTCTTTTTATTAATATTACAAGTGAAACCCTCATATAGGGAAGTGAGGCTCTAGATCTAGAGGAGGGTCTACAAAATAGTGCTTTAAGGAGCCAATATCCTTTCCTCAAGATTTAGAACTACAAATGAGAAATTTAAATATGATTATGGCACAATTTGTAGTGAAGACTCCCTCAACAAGCAAATCATTTTCTTCTGAGAGATCTTTCTCAAAGAGATAGACGTCCAAGCTTTAGGAACAAATTATGTGCAAGAGATGAAGAGAGATCCTCTTATATGCTCACGACCAAAGGGAAAAGGGCCTTAAAAATGTAGATCTATGATTTTTCAAGCCTCTAAGTGATAATCCCTTCAAAATAAATTCCAAAACCCTAGCTGTTTAGTAGATCTGCGCAAAGGAGAGAGATGAAGGTTTGATCCACAAACGGGGGTATATTTTGGCTTCCAAAAAAAAGTATTTGTCTCTTTAATATTCAAGCATCCACCTACAATTTTTTTTTGTGTGGAAAAATCGCCAAGCCAAACCCGCTTCTTTCAGATCTGCACAAACATAGAAAAGGAGATACAAATATACAAGAGGAACAAAAGAAATATATTTACAAAATGGCTAGAATATATACATAAAATTACAAATTTGCAAGCGACAAGAGTGTGAGGACACCTCCACTCTTGTGCAAGCAAGAATTAAGCTCTAGATAGCTAGATTATTCAGTAAAAGCACATCAATAAAGAAATAGATCTTAAAATTGATGATATTCTAAGCTTATAGCAAGGAAACTTCCTTTTCAAATAAAATCGTTTGATAAGATTTTGAGAGAAACCGCTGTGGGTTCTTCCACCTCTATCCCTTGAGAGTTGGTTGGTTCCACCTTTATCCCTTAAGACTTTTGTTAGATCCACAAGGGAATGGACTACACAATGAAAAATAAAAACTAGCGGTTCAACTAAAAAACCCACTAGCGCTTCTAGATCAAGAGTGGCCCTCCAACCTAGAACAAAACACAAGATAACTTGTATAAATGAATTCAAACAAAGGCATGCAAAACTAACAAATTATAGATCAGATATAGTAGAGCATTGGGCACAGATAAATTAGAAAAATATTACCATGGATATAGAAGAATAATGCCACAAAGCATGTGCCCTTGATGTCTTTCTTTATTACACAATTTTTTTCTTCTTCAGTACAACAGAGTTTTACTAGCCAATAGCTCAGAAATTACAATTTCATGCCTACAATGAGGAGCTTAGAGCTTAATTTATAGAAAAATTGAGAGGAGATCCCCTCCAAGTGGAAAACATCTTTGTCCAAAGTGGAAATGGCTAGATCCAAGAGGAAAACGGCTAGATCCATGACCACAAAATCGTAACACTTGATGAGCTTACACAGATCTCGAGGAGGAGAATCCATTTTCACTGGAGGAGTGGCTAGGGTTGAGTTAAAATTTGATTACGGAGTGGTTTGGACTACTTCAAAATATTCTTCTCCTTTTTCCTTGAAAAAGTCTCATTCAAATTAAAAAACCGGACCATCTCTCTAGTCAAATCGATTTTCCTGGACCATTAGCTTCTTCCTTGGACCATCAAATTTTTTATGGAGCTTAATTTCCTTGATTAGTGGAGATTCCTTCATTTTTTGACTAAGACTCTCTTCTTGGGAAAGTCCACTTCATTTTTTTTATCATTTTCCACTTGGATAGAATTTTTATTTTTCTCTCATATTATTTTCTAGTTGTTGATAAGTGGTTGTCATTGATGTCAACCCAAGTAACACCAAGAGCTACCTCGATCTTCGTCGACAAATTTGGCATAGAAATTGGTGGTTTCTTTCATCCAAATCATTCTACTTGGTTTCTCCTCGAAAAGATCTTTCCGATGATATGTGGTACCCCACGTAATTCTTTAAGGTTTGAAAGATATTTGCATTTTAAGTTGAAGACCCAATTTTGTGGGCTAAAACCCCAAGGGGTAGTGACATGACACCTCATCATTAATTTAATGGTTTGGCCTGCTCATCTTGACAATGATGTCTTCTCTTGAAAACCGAAGGTATTCAACAAAGTAAGAAGCATTGTACAAGAAGTTTATTCACCTACTGTTGTCAATATAGTTGTTAATTTTAGGTATGTTCTATGCTTAGAGCAATTTATTTCAATTTTCACAGTTAGCTCCATATCTTTTCCAGATTAGCAATCACATCAGCATTAATGTAAACTGCAGATAAAACATAAACATAAATCGCAGAAGACAAGCCAAGACAAGAGGACACAAGATGTGGCACTAGCCAGGGACAAAACCCAATGTGGGGAAACCCTTGATGAATTCTTCTTATATGTTCTTCAATAGTTCAGCACAGAGAGAGAGAGAGATAGTACGTTTACGACAGAAGTCAACACTTTGACTTATCTAGATAAGAGCATAGATCATCTTTAAGAAAATGATACATGAGATCATTTGAAGACATGCTGCTTTAACTAATTCTCCAAGGTGACTACTCCACCTATCGTTGTGCTGCATTTTGTCATCATGCTGCACCTCACCGCGCTACACCATGCTACACCCATCATCACTATGCTGCATCTCATCATGTTTCATTAATCATGACTGTACCCATCATTGTACTGCATTATGTGCCATTGCTGCACCATGATTCCATCCTGACCTATGTGTTGGCTGCACCTTGCTTGCTTGTTGTCCCTTGCTTGCTTGTTGTCCCTAGCATGCTTGTTGTACTTAACATGCTTGTTGTTGTATGTTAGTTGTCCCTTGCATGCTAGCTGTAACATTGCATGCTTGGTGTATTTGCTGCTAAGTACCATACAACTGTCCCAATGTTAGTTCGCTGTCCCTTGCATGCTGCTCTCATTCGGAGACAGATGCTCCAGCTGTTTTGGCAGTTCATGGCAGTTCTGGCAATTTTGGCTATTCCCAGCAGTTCCGGCAGTTTGGTTGTTCCCAGTAGTTCCGGTAGTCCTGATAGTCCCCGATAGTTCAGGCAATTTCCGGCTGTTCCCGACAGTTCCAGGGTTCCGGTTGTTCTCGACAGTTCCTGCAGTTCTGGCAGTTCCGGCTATTCCAGCAGTTCCGGCTTTTCCGGCAGTTTCGACTTTTCTGGCAGTTCCGACAGTTTCGGCTTTTTCGGCAGTTCCGACAGTTTTGGCTTTTTCGACTTCTCCGGCAGTTCTGACTTTTCTGGTAGTTCTAGCTTTTCTGGTTTTTACGGCAGTTCCGGCTTTTCCGACTTTTCCAGCAGTTTCGGCAGTTCCGACTTTTCCGGCAGTTTCGGCAGTTCCGTCTTTTCCGGCGGTTCCAGATTTTCCGGCTTTTCCGGCTTTTCCGGCAGTTCTGGCTTTTCCGGCAGTTCCGTCTTTTCCGGCAGTTACGACTTTTTCGGCAGTTCCGGCTTTTTTGCCTTTTCTGGTAGTTCCGGCATTTCCAGTGGTTTCGACTCTTTCGGCAGTTCCGGCTTCTCCAACAGTTCTGGCTTTTCCGGCTCTTTCGACAATTCCGAATTTTCCGCCCTCTGGATCAGGGCAATGTTATTCCTTAGGATCTCTCTTCCTACTAAAACCCAAAGACAAGTAGAGAGAGGAAGAGATCCCAAGTGTGTTGAAATGACTTGAAGGCCACCTTTATTTATACTAAAACGTTGAGCACATGTGGGGTTTATTTGATTGCTGGTCGACCTTGACCAATTGTCTTATAGGGCAAATAATGTTAATTTAACAATGCGTAGCAAGGAAAAACAATAACACAGCAAATAAACCATACATAGAATACACAGCAGATTAACGTGGTTCACCCAACCATTCTGGGCTACGTCCACCAAACATAGGCATCGACAATTCTTTATTATCAAACAGGGGATTACAAAATAATATTTTCCTCACAAACTCTCACACACCAAAAAACAATCCGTATGGATACCTGTTTTATAGCAAGGAGAATCTAACTGCCTCATAAATCCTCTCACATCAAATTTAGGATGCATTAACTCCCTCCCAACAACCTGGAGCTAATCTAGCAACAAATTCCTATT